>CM060977.1:176678051-176890551 GCA_030765065.1 Deroplatys truncata | reverse complement strand
AAATGACTTGCAGACTTGCAGTCAGACTGTGACTTGCAGAATCGACCAGAAAACAACTATTTTATAAACACCACACTGTATACGTACATATAAAATGAAAAATACTCTGAATCCCACACAAACACACACACATTCACGCACACAAGTGCTCAATTACCACAAATATTTAAAGAAAATGGACATAACGCCTTATCACTTAGTAGACGTACTTCCCTTAAGTATGTGCCCAAGCTTGGCCAGTTTTGGCTGCAATCATCTGACAATTTTCGGTTGTGGTGTTAACTGTTCCATTTAAATCTTAATTAGGGTGTACGTATGCAAAATATAAATAAACAATAAAACTCCGTTAAGCGTGAAACATAATATTTTATATTCATCCGTATATTCAGATTTTTAATGCCTTTGAAGGGACCCCTGATAATACTAATTTCCGTGCAGAACCTTTGATATTCTTCCGTTTCTGTAACGAGAAGTAAACACATGCCTCCGTTAAATGTAATAATAAAGCGGGGACTACAAATTAACTATGCTAATTATACCATACAGCACTACAGGATGTATAGCCGCTGGGTATTCCATAGGAGAGGAAAATAAGAATCGCTCATAGGCATTCTGTTTCCACCTTTCATTCACTGCTCACAAATTTTCTTAACACAAAAGTAGTGTAAAAATAATTATTAATCTATAAATTAGTGATGAGTGACAATACATCATATTGATATACCTTTTGTATATAATTGATATTTATCTGAATGTAAACTTGAATACAGATGTTAATTTTTCCTTATATACATAAACATCCAAATGGCGATTGTAACTGAGAAAGTTCGTAGGTCCTTTGCTATCGTATAAATTTACAGAACAACTAAATTAAAGTAAACATTACTGAGGTACATAACTAAAGTAATAAGATTAATAAAGTAATTTACATTTTCGACGTAGAAACTATTTCCCCTAAATCGCTTGTCTATTACCATCACCATACCACTACTACAACCATTGTGCACTACAATAGTTTGGGAATAATGTGCTTGTTTTTCACTCTACAGGTCTGAATTCGATTTATGTTGAGAATAATTTACCTTGAATGGTCCGTGTGATTTGCGGTTTTTACTGATGATGAAGATGATGATTATAAGTATGATAATTGAATTTGTGATGACAATTATGGTGATAATAATAGTAATAATAATAATAATAATAATAATAATAATAATAATAATAATAATAATAATAAACATTCGTGCTTATAACTAGATTTCAGGACTACCGCTGGTCAAGTATTAAAGCAGATGTGTTGATTGGTATACATGCAATATGACCATTAATCTAGCTCAACAAAATTCTATAGCACAAATAGGCACTGCAAAGGAGGAAACAAATACCTATGTGTAATTGCCTGTGAACAATTTCTTTCCAAAAGGGAACGAGAAAACCGTGTGTGTGGTGTGTTTGTGTTTGTGTGCGTTTTAATGTTGCGTTTAGTAAACGCAGTTGGTTGCCGGATTTTTAAACGAACCCCCCCCCCGCCCCCCAAAAGTATTTTAGCAGCTTATGCCGCTAAAGTCGTCATGGCCACATTTAGCGTTTTAAGCAAAATCAATGCAGTGCCGTGAAGGTTCAATGCTTCTTACTCGGATTGAAATTTCCTCCAGATTATCATAAGTAATCTAACAAAGTTATTCCGAAGAAATCGCGAGCGACTGTAACTCCGAATTGTTTTGTCTAATGGTTTAACTATTTCAACCAACAATACAAGAACAGAAGCTAAAAATAAATCTAAAAACTAACTACTTACGGAGTATATAGAACAACCTTAGTTGTATTTTTGCATTAAGTCGTATTTTTAACAGTTGCATGGCAATAAACAGGTAAGACTGTGTAATATAATCCATAAGTAGTTAGATTTTAGATTTAGTTTTAGCTACTGTTCTTGTATTGTTCGCTAAAATAATGAGAATGAAGCTTCACTGTACAGAATTTAATGTGGAAATTTAAGACGTACAATTATTAAAATTAAAGTAGATGGAATTTCTCTATTGTTGCCAAAAAGAGATGTACTATTATTAGGATGGAAATGAAGATGTTGATGCTCATTTGTAGGGTCTGGATTCCACAATTTGTTGATCATTTTTGAACGATGCTACTCATTAATTTGTTTTGTATCGGCAGTTTGTTCAAAGAATTTATGTGCGGAGATATGTTTCATTGCGAATTTTAACAATGAAATCGGTAACTGATTTTGTGTTGGCAACAGTGATCGGAAGGCTTAGATTATCAGCAGAAAGCCGTTGATTACCGGTGCAGTTAACTAAATACTCAGCATAATTTGACAAAATTATACGGTATTTAAATAAATAAAGCATCTTGTGTGTATGGTTGCCTAAAAACGAAATCTGCATTGATATATAGTCTATAAACCTGAACACTATGAAAATTTAATGTAAAAATCACTGACTTCTGTTTACGGTTGGCCTGCCTTTGATAGGCACTCGTTACTATACAACATAGAGTAACAAGTGTAATGAACACGCTATTTATTTTATTTATTTAGAAAGAAAACTTTCAGCTTTCCCAAAAGTAGGGGCTACCCAAAAGACAAAGCTTAATACTTTTAAATCTGTTTAATTTATACACATTATAAAACAGAATTTAGTGCATCTGACACATGACTTCATACTGCTCATGTAATTTATAGGACTTTTACTAAAAAGGTTTTATGCATCACATAAGCAAAGGCTTCAGTGAACGTATCCAGTATTCCGGACTCGGCTTAAGTCTTAATCAGAAACAATGAATTCGTTTGCTAAATCCCTATTTTGCGTACTTGGTATATAAAGAGATAAAGATTAGCCCATGAGATCCCTGAAAAGCAAGGGCCTCCTACGTTTAGTGAAGCACTAGCTCTTGGGTATTCACAGGATGAGCCATTCCCAGTGAGCTTCGTTCCCTGGCTATTCATAAACAGTTAACCTTATATCGCCTTAAACACATTTTAATTTTACTGTTCCTCACTGTCGCTGCACTTATATGCATTTTTCCACTATTATCTTACTTATGCGCTTCGCTTTAACTATTTTGTTCCTTTTAGTGTCTCTTTCCACGTGTCCTCTCTCTTGATGCTTTAGTCCACTGCCCATCCATCACTTCCCTGAAGTCCATTTTCCTGATGCTGTTTTTTTAAAGAATTAAATTAGAATAAATAGTTTATGGTGTTCACCAAATTGGCGAGTCTATCTTCTTTGTCATTTATACGTCCTATGCCACCTACTAACATTTGCTCTTCCTTCTTACTCCGACTTTGCTAAAATTTGTTCGACCTTTGCACCAAGTTCTTTTTGGTGTTTTTATTTATGCATGCACTTTAACTACTATGGTCCTTAGCGCCCCTTCCTAATTTGGGCGTGAGAGATCATACGTTTTGCTCAGAGGCCTCTTTATCAAGCTTGAGTTTTTTTTATGTGCCGTAAATCTACGACACGGGATCACGCGCTTTACTTCCCTTTCGAAGGAAACCATGATTTCACGCCGAAAAAAAGCCCATCGCCCTCCGCCGCGTTTGAACTCGTGACCTCGGGAGCTAGAGGCCAGCATGTACCCCAGACCACGGAGAACGACTTAGTTAATGTTTTGCCTAAATAATTTTAAAACGTTTCCAATATTTCTTCCGAACAAGTTGGGGCCTACACTTGGATAATCCTAGCTTTTCTTGTCTTGTATACCGTTATCCTTTCACTTACACGTTAAAACCCTTTTATACCGTGTTTGGTACTATTATGCACTGAAAATCGATTTTGGTAATAGTTTGGTATAAATACGTTTAAGCTTTTTTCTGTTATGTTCTCCCATTCTCCTTACTTCGCTTAGACCAATAATGTTACCTTGATTTCTGTTATAGGATTGTTCATTTTCATTTCTCTTACTACGGTTCTCAGTGTTCTGGTGTTCAAAGTGCTTAAAAAATGTTTTTCCTTATATTGCCCCTCTTGATCTTATGGTGTCGGAGTTCGTGCCCATATGAGTTTTTATTTGGTTGTTGTAGTATTCCCGTTTACCGTTAATTTGTAGTCTTTAGTATCCTAAATTGACTGTATTCACCCTCCCCCTTTCTTCTCTGGATCTCCTTAGAATTCCTTCTTTGGTTATAACACTTTCTATGTAAAATTCTTTTCCTGCTAATGTTTGCTTGTTTCTCAACACCTTCAGTTTTTCTTCAGTTTCTCATCATGACGGATATTTTTCGCCACTACCAGTTATTTCCGATGTGTCGGGCATTTACATACTCTACCTCTATCTCCACTGCTGTAAAAATGTTTTTTTAATTCCTGGTGTGGTCTTATTCTTCTGTTATTACATTCTTTATAATTAGATTCTTTCTGCTACTGTTGTAGTTTTGTTTCTATTCTTACTATTTGATTTTCGACTTCTATTTTTATATCTTTATACAAATAGCTATTAATTATCAACCTCAATCGCAGATAGTAGTCATTAATATGTAATCATTTTATTCAGTGAACCTTATGTACAAGAGTTAGAGTAAATATAATATCAAGTCTTAATAAAGAAGCTTTAGCAACCTAAACTGCTCTCATGCGTGCACATTTTTACCCTTTCTAATAAAACAATAATTATAAAAATTGTAACCGTCATTGAATCCTTAATTAGTTCTTAAATAAATGTTTGGATCTTCTAAGAACTACCACAAGCATTATTATTATTATTATTATTATTATTATTATTATTATTATTATTATTGGAGTAAATTACAATAAAGCTGCATCATCTAGTTTAAGAAGAAGAAGAACAACAACAAGAAAATGCTATAGCATTTACTGTTGATGTGTGTATTTCAATATTCTTCATTTCAGAAGTATACACTATCACACACAGAAATATTTTAATTGGAAAATTAAAAATAATTGATGATGGTGGAATCCAGAATTTATAAATCGCTGTATGGTGTTGCTTATAAAATGTTTGTAAGTAAAATATATTTGTTCTACTCTTGAACTCGTAGCAGCGACGGTATGAGCGAAAGCGAGGGTTTGAGGGCAGGGGCATACGCAGAGAGTGCATTTTTAGAGAAAGGCTGAAAAGAGTGCTTTTACGGGCGGGGGAGTGGAGTAAAACAAGAACAGCTGAAACTCACAATGTCAGTCATATCTTTACCCGGGGTCACTTTTAGAGGAATAATCAGGCGAGAAGGATATAACCTGAATCACTTAGCAGAGTATGTTGACTAAATAAAGGATTTGATGAGTCAGCATGACGAACAAACAATTTTCAGGCATTTATGAGAATTATTAACAAGTCCAATTTGGTGTATTAAACATGTAAGTATATGAGTTATAGAAAATAAAAATGAGATGGCACTGTTTCAATATCTGAATATCTGAGTGGGTCTTGAGCCCGCTAACCCCCGCTCCCCTGCTTGTGGGGGATAATGCTACCAGGACGAGTACTCTTATAAGCGTTTAACCACCTTCAGAAATGTTACTGATATACCCTTCTCAGATAAGAGATCCAACTATCCGCTGTTATCACATAAAAACTTTCTATATTAAAGCATTTTTCTGTGACAAACATAGTTAACAGTCCTTCCCAAAGCTAAAGATTAGGTATATGAAAGGTTTAACTGTTGGCCACAAGGGAAGTTTATGAGTTTGTGTTTCGTGCATAATGGAAAACACAAATAAGCATTACTGAAGGCTTAAAGAACAGAACTTTCGAAAAACGTCTCTAACTACATCAATTAATAGAAGCCTTTATTATTTCTATTAATATAAAGCAATAATAGCACCGGAAATTAGTGAAGCAACTTAAACTGCCATGTGTAGCAAGCCTATCCTAATTGACATAATTAATAACAAGGTAAAGTGAGGTACTTGATAAAACACACACCGAAACCATTGCTCCTACTTATCCTCTTGCGTGGCAAGGAATTAAAAATGTATCTCGGAAACATTGGAGAAAGTATTTTTAAGTTAAACAGCAGCAGGAATATAAGCTTTGTGCTGTTTTAAAGAGGGAAAAATAATAAGCCCTTTCTTTATTCCAGTTCCCGTTACATTTTGCGTCAAAAGTCTGTAAAATAAAAGGTAATTAAAAACTCGACTAATAGCACGTTCCTGGGATTGTTTGCTTTCTCAAGCCACCAGTCCCCTGTGCACCCCACACCACCCTTTTTTCATTTTCCTTTCCGTTCACTTTCAGCCGTGTTTGCCTCGAGATTTCGACCTACACTAAAACAACTATGACCTCATTGTGCTCCCTCTCTGCAAGTTGATTGGCTTGACAAGAGGTGGCAGCAGCTGTCAGTGTGTAGGCGGCGACCTCGAGAACCACGGGGAAGCAGCGTCTCCCAACTCTCGAAACTTTATTAGAATCAAGAGCAAAGGAAGCAAAAACTACATGCAAAATGATGATAATAAGGACACTCAGTTTAATATTAAAAATTAAATGAAAACCAATTAAGGTCTTTAAATAAATAATATGTAATTAGCTTTGCCAAACGACAGTTCCCGTACTGAAACAATTTTGAATTTGCTAAGCAAAGTTATGTGAAATTTGCATTAATTACCCGCTGTGCTTTATAAATTCGCGTATATTTTCATTCCTTCCATATGGAACAAAGCGCAGATAAAATTCTATAGGGCTGAGAAGAGAGTTATATAAATTAAAATTTAATGTTCAGGAAACGTTTAATATAAATTTGTATTGCATATAAAGAGTATCTTATTATGCTTTAATTGTTACTTTACCACGATATTATAACAAAATGGAATGTGAGCACTCTATAAAGCTTAGGCTGAAATCATTATTCATATCAACTGACAACTTGCGTCGGACCCGAGAGTACATTCGAAATGTCGGTGGTGGTGAAGGTGTGTTTGTAGTGAGGGAAGAAGTTTAATCAGTCATGAGTTCAGGGTAATGCACAAACTGATGATTAGCAAGAGTTTTGTTAAATCTTCTCGTTCGCCACCATTGGTCTCTCACATTACTTCGTCCAAACAACCATCTGGCAACTGCTCGAACGTTTTGAAATTGAACTTTCGAGCCGAACAGTTTACGTGTGACGGCACTTAACTTTCGAAATATTTGTTTCAGAAGCGTCGATTGTTATTATTATTGTTATTATTATTATTATTATTATTATTATTATTATTATTATTATTATTATTATTATTATTATTATTATTATTATTATTATTATTATTTGCGATATAGCGTGATGTAGCAGTTCGTACAGTCAGTCTGTGTTTTTGTGTGTACACAGTGTGTATATCTGTCTGTCTGCCTGCCCGTAAATAACGTTATGAAAACAAGTCAGATAAGCAGCACAGTCGTATTCTACACAGACATCGTTTAAAAAGATGAAAGATGATTTTCAAGAAAATTCTCAGCTTCAGTCAACCTTTACAGCGAGGATATTGGCTATTTCTTAATTTATCAAAATGCTTCTAACGATTTTTAAGAAAATACCATACCTTCGAAATACTGACACGACTTTTCTATGGGAGGCCTGTGAAAGTCCTCTTCTTTCTCAATGGATATCATATAATTAACAAATAAACCGGCTGAAATTGTTTATTTATAAATATGTAATTTATATTTTATTTCTTGGTGGAGCGTCGGTCTTAGAGGTTATGTTCTTTTTGCATTCTCTACCACTTATTGAGTAGACGTAAAGTCATTGCACTCAAATTTTGAAGTAGAATATTTTTTGGTAGTTGGAAGATGTTTCATGTTTATCTGCCCCACGTATGGGAGCCAATTTGTCGCGGTACTGTCGTGTTATCTTATTGCTGAGCGTCTGTTATTGTATACTATTTTGAATTTTGGGTTCTTTGTCCTCCGGCTAGCTATTATTACTACTCAGTCGAGCATATTTCTTAAACAGGGTGTGTAAACGGAAAGGATTTGTTACTGAAAGATAACACTTATAAAAGAATTTGTTTTTACACTTTTATTATCGTCACAATTAATTAATTTCACATATTGACTCTTGATACACGCCCGACTGAAAGTGTTATATTTTCTAATATCACTATAATCACTTATTTGCTGCACATTATTAATTCGCGTATTTCACATTTATAACTAACTTTACAACACGATTCTGTAGAATTGCGCGACGTATAACGCGTGAACGATTCTCTTAAACTGTGCGACGTATAACCTTTGTATGATTCTGTTGGACTGAACGACGTATTACCCGCGAATCCTTCCGTTGGACAGAACGTTATCCGTCTCTGGCACGGAATTTATACTCCCTCACCCGATATGCCTAAAGATTATAACCGAGCTGCTATTGGTTAATAAAACGCGCCAACATTAGCGTCTATATTTATATCCAATCAAAATTACGAACACATATGCTCTAGGGAAGAAATTCCCTCCATTTCTAAAGAAATGCGCGCTACTCTGACGTCATTTGCTTGCCTTTTCTAATTAATAAACAACTCACCCCCTCGCTACATTGTTGCCCGCTCTTATTGTCAGTTTCAGTGAGGCCGTGTAAACTTATTTCCTAACAATGCTTATAATTAACAAACATCTCAAATCAATGTCATACAATAATGCTTATTTACACTATAATCACTCTGGCATTTACATTGTTGTGATATAAAATACTGCCACAATTTCGATATCCATATTTCATCGTATTTACACGTTTTGAGGACCCCTAAATTAAAAGACAAAAACGTATAATTTTTACGATAAGGTCCACATAGATTTGTGTATGTTTTGTATATGATCAGCGTAACCAAAAACTAAATGTTCGACGAATGGCTAACTTAGTATTTAAGTTAAGTATTTCCGAGATATTCGCTGGTTTTGGTTTAAAGTTTCAAATACTTAATTATTCGTTGAAGCTCAAGTCGCTTGTTGTTGTGGTCATGTAAAGAATGGGATTTCACATCCAGCATATAAGTTTCAAATCCAAATACTTAACATTATAGTTTGTACCTACAACGAAATGTTTAATGAAACCATTTCTGTACACATTATCTCCATCAACATGAAGAAGGTAGAAAGGAAATAATACATATTACAATAGACACAAAAATAAAAGATAGAGAATAGAGAAAATAGTTTAAATGTAGTACATCAGGACTTTTTCTCGGGTTTTGTTCTATTTCAAGCTGTACAGTTTGCAGTGCGGTTGTTTTGTTTCTCACTAGTACAATATTGGGGCCAGAACAATTAGAGTGACAGGATTTACAAATCTTTCAGCGTCATCCCTGCCTCCTCAATGATCTGTTAACCTAGGTTTTGTCAAAACGGTTTCTGTTTACCATGATTAAGAGAAAACACACAAAAAGAAATAGCTTATGTAAATGACATGTGACGTTCTATTAGTTATACAGCGAAAAGAAAAGGAATTAATGAACTGAAACAAAGAAACATAAATATTATAATAAAAAGTAAGCTAATGAAATTCACATATCTTTCACTAGCCATTGTCGTTTTAGTTTGGCTTCCACAAACCACTGTTACAAAATATTACCTTTCTATCTGCTTCATGTTAATTCAGATAAATTGAGTTTTATTTATGGACGCTCTTTAACTACTACGGTCCTTAGCGTCCCATTCTATATTGGGCGTGGAAGACCGGTAATTTGCTCAGAGGCCTCTTTATCAGGCTTGAGGTTCTTTTACGTGCCGTAAATCTACGACACGGGACCACCGGCTTTACTTCCCTTCCTAAGGAACCCATGCTAAGGATTTTTACGGCCATCGCCCTCCGCCGGGTTTAAACCCGCGACCTTGGGAACTAGAGGCTAGCACGGTACCACTAGTCCACGGAGGACGACAATTGAGATAATTGTTTGTAGAACTCAACGCCAATGAAATACTTTCATTGTGCATTTGGATTTAGAGACTGAAGGGGTAGTCAAATATATAAAAAAGCGAGTCGCTATATATAGTCAATAATCTCTCCTTGACATCGCGAGAAATAAATGAATGAGGCAGCACTATAAAAAGTATGAAAACATATTGAGAAGTTCAAACCAATGACAGCGAATATCTTGGAAATGGATGATGACACAAAAAACTAATTAAAATAAATTTATGTTTTAAGAAGAGCCACACTATAAGCATCTACGTATTTTAGCAAGAAAAGGAAGTATTGCACTCACCCAAAAATTCACTGAGAATTGAGATTCTACTGAAAATACTTGAATCCATTTTCTTAAAGTATTCGTGTACATGTATGCGGAATTTCTCTCTCTCTCTCTCTCTCTCTCTCTCTCTCTCTCCCTTAATCCCAATTAATTTATGCTGGTGAATGGAGCAAATCTCTAGAGAATAGAAAGTGACCAGGGGATCTTAGAACAGAGAAATGACTACAAATACTACAGGAGTATACGAGTGCCTACTAAGTGTTTCATAGAATATGCATGTGCGAATTACAGAGAGATTATTCAACAACAGCATGGGTTCATAATTAACACGATATGTATTGACATCTTCAGGATCAAATAAATATTAGTTAAATAAAAAGAATTAAATAATGAAGGTCATGTGGTTTTCAACATCTTGAGAAAGCCTTTAATTGAGTAAATAGCTAATATGGGGAATACTAAAACAGAACGACTAGATAGTATTTGAAAAATATAATTGAAAAGTTATGCAATGACACATAAGTGCTGATTGGAATTAATGGGAAGCAAGTGTAGGAATAAGAAATGTGGTCTAAAACAGGGTAGTATTCTTTATGCTATTCTTATTTGACGCAGTACTTTTTATCGCTTAAATGATATCAGTCTAATTATATAGTGTATAAAAAATAATAGCCCGCCTATAAGCCATATGCGTATATCACAGTATATAAAATATATGTTACAGTCATTGTATTATGTTTATTTTGTTATGTATACGTATAAAATGTTATGTGAATGTATTTCGTAGTTTAATAATGTAGGAATAGAAGCAAGCTGCTTTGCGTAGCAAACAGAGTTGCAAAGTAGAAGTCGAAGGTTGCTAACAATAAGGTAACCGTGAAACAACAATAAATTAGAAGGCTACTAACAGTACATGGAACAATGCTAATGTAACATTCAAAACAGTTTGTAAATGGTCACGTGAGTGCAGAAAGCAAGCCAAAATAAAATAAAGGTATTCTATTGGAGTAGGCTTAGCCAATCAGAAACTAGAAATATAGAAATGTACAAATTTAAACAGTAGACGCTAGGAAGTAGCGTAACCAAGCAGTTTGGGTTCGGTGGTTGTATGCGAGAGTGTGTAGACGTGAGAATTTTGTGCAGTGCAGATAATATATACATGTTGACCTTTTAAAAGTGTATTTAAGAATAATATCTCACAGCTCCATATTTAGATAGGTCAGTAAATTGCTATTCAACTGCCGTGAAGAATTAATAAAGAAGTAAAACTTAGTCATAACTTGTGTAACGTGTATAAACGTTATTTTACAGCCGTATCAACGCTATTTAGAGATACTTGCTCTACCAGATATTACTAAAGCAGCCGAGGCATAAGAAATAAGTAAATAAACATTAAAAAATTATTACACATAAACTTTATCAACACACGACACTGCCGCAGAAGTTGGTTCCTAAACGTGGGGCGAAAACCACTGCAAAGGTTGTACCCATACGGGGTGCAACCGCTGCAAATTTGGCGCCCATAACGTGGGGCAACACTACTGCATATCCATATATTTCTTAAGGAGTGGTAGGTATTAGCGTATAATAGAATATAATTAGGGGGAATCACTAAGTGTATTGTTATTTTCAAATGTACCAGGCATTGGACGGATCAACCATCCTGAATATGCTATGCTCCAGAGTTTGCTTATCCCTCTTACTGACCCAATGCATTAGTTTGTAAGCCCTTGGGGGTGTAATCCTACTGGGAGAAGGATAGTCCATTAAAGAATCAGAAGTTATTTGCAGATGATGTAGTTTTAATATTTGACAAAGTGATAGGCTACTAAACCAGTAGTGATTTAAATAAACTATACGAAGAACACAGCGGAAACATAGTAGCAAACTATAAAATTCAAATAATAGCAATCAACAGAACGTACCCAGTATGAAGAAAGACAATAATACAAAATAAAATATTTGAACAAATCTCAAACTTCCAAAACTTAGATGTAGTGAAACGTATGGAAAGTATTAATAGTACATTAGGAAAGCTTCAAGCAGTTTGTAAAATAATTACACCTACATTAAATAATTAGTTTAGAAGGATTGTAATGCCTAGACCGTTAAACAAAAATATAATACCAGGATACTAACAGTGGAAATGCTATCCTTACTCTAAGTAAGAAACCATACTAAGAAAAGAAAGAAGAAACATAAAAATTAAGATAAAATCTAAGGCTCCAACTTAGCTACAAATAAATTGAAACATAAGAAGAGGATGTGAAAATAAGGAATATATATACAAGTGCTAAGCTACAAACCAAGAGAAAAACGGTTAAATGGTAAACAAAAGAAAAGCTGGACAGAAGGAATGCGAAACCGAAAGAGATCAAGTTACAAATAGTGTTAGAAGAAGAAGAAGAATTTCTGTGAAAATTAATGACAGTATATTGGGAAATTTGTGGGAATGTGTCAATGCAACAGCCTTTTTTCTCCGCCGTCGCCTATTTGTTGTACTTTCTCTACTACATTTAGTAAGTAGGGGAAGTATTGTATTCCAACCAGAAATTCGATACCCAGATTTCACCGGAAATATATGTTTCGAGACCCCCTGAATCCAAAAAAAGCATTTTTGGAAACAAGTCCGTGTCTGTCTGTGTGTGTGTGTGTGTTTGTGTGTGTGTGTGTGTGTGTCTGTGTCTGTCTGTCTGTGAACAACATAACTAACAAACGAACAGTCGGATAAACACCAAACTTGGTATTTAGGTTCAGTATCTTCCAGAGATGAAAATCCCCCACCCCAGATTACCCTTTACATGGAACATTTTTCGAAAATTTTAATTTTCTCAAAAATGGTTCTAACGATTTTGATTAAAATATCATATGTTTAAGATATTTTAATGACAAATAAAATCTATATCTTGAATTTTCTGGGAATGTCTCCAAAAGTATTCTTCATTGTGAACGACTTTTGCATAACTGGTTAACCACAAGAGATAGACACAATTTTACTGCACAAAAAATGTAAATCGCGTTAATATACACAATTTATGTCATAAAATTTTGTTGTTGAATGAACCATTTTCGATATTGTTTGTGATTCTCTTAAATTTTCCATTTCAAATTTCCAAATTCAAATGGGAATTCGTCACTTTTTTTTTTGTCCTGTTAAAGCAAAGAGAATGGAATACTCCACATAACAACCAGCTCTTAAAATATTTGGCTATAGCTTAAAGCCTACCAATTCCCCTTGCATCTACAAGAAATTTAGCAATAAGATCTCGATATCTCGATTAACGTGAAGTAGATGGAGAATAAGCGTTTTTAAAAATAGTTTGTACAAGAGTAGAGAAAGTCATGTGAGTGTAATGCATGAGATATTGTTTTTATTCACTGAACTGGATATAACTAGCTTATTGGTATATCCAGCATATAGGCTTATAGGTTACATATTAACATTGTGGTTCTCAGAATTGTAGTAATATAGATTTCTTGATATCAGGTTTGGAAAATTTAATTTTGTGTATATTAATTGAAGTTGCTATTTTGTTGTATTGTTATTTGCCCCACGCCTTGGGAGCCAATTTGAAATAGGTTGTTGCTTCACGTATGGAAAGTCAGTTTGAAGAAGATGTATTATATTTCGACTGTTGGGGAGCCGAACTTGAAGTAGTTGCAACCGCACGTATGGTAAAATGTTTCCGTAGCCTTCGTTCCAAAAATGTTTAAAAAAATATTAACTTTGTAATTTTGACGTTTCTTTAAATATTGTATATTTATGTTTGCCTCGGCTGCGTCAGTATTATTTTTTGAGACACGAATTTCTTAACAGGGCGTGATGTGGCTGAAGAATGTAAGCTTACACAGATTATAATTTTTAATTCACTCTTTTTATTAATTCTTGACACGATTTTAATAACACTTCACAGATATAGAGAGAGAGCTGTGAGATTTTTTATTAATTAGTTGCACTTTTTAACACGTAAAACTATTTTTGTCTCACACAAAATATATATTAAATTTCTCGAGGACACATCTTGCGTCCGGTTAGGAACACTATCCTCAACCAACACGTCCAGTAATGAGCACTGTCTACAAGCAACTGACTTGATTTCTATCACCTATTTGTAAATTTCTGTATTTCAAATCTCTGATTGGCTATTCCTAATCCAATACAATAACTTTATTTAACTTAAAGCTTTTTTTCTGGTTGTTGATTGGTTATTTTTATAAACTGTTACTAAAATTACATTGTTGTTGCTCCAAGAATGACTAGTTACATTATTACTCTTTCTTACTCATTACTGCCTCAAGGTTACCTCATTGTTAGCAACCTTTAACCTATTATTCTCACAGCTCCTACATTATCAAATTACGTAATACATTCATACAACATTATTGAACATGTATACAATAATATTAACATATACAATGACTGTAATATACACTTTTTATATATTGTTATATACACATATTGCTTTTAAGGCGGGCTGTTATTATGTATATATATTATATAATTTGACTGAACTCATTTAAGTGTTAAAAACACTGCCTAATAATTTCTTCCCATTCATTTCGCTAGATTCGCAAATTGTCGCCTGTCTAGGAGGTACGCTCACTTCCAGAGATGGCACGGTTTCTCATAGTCGATAATTCTAGGCTTCAGCCCACTAGTGTTTCATTCATTAGAACTGAAAGTAATATGACCCATACCATTGTAGTCAATACGAGAGTCAGACGAGGAGGGCGTTCTCGTAATCACACACACACACACACACACACACACACACACACACACACACACACACACACACACACACACACACACACACACACACACAATCACTAACTAATTTTCTGAAACGTTCTTCCTGCCCAGTCCCTCACTAACATGTGATCTCTGTGCTACGTTTCATTGCAACTTCACGTTTCGGAGTCTTTCTAATGGTTAGGTTTTAATTGAACTCTTCTACGCCGGCATTTGAACTGCAAAGAAGCACTTTAACTTTATTGCTTTACTGCTTTTCACTCAAACGTGAGTGGTTGGAAAAACCGTTCCCACACTTACGATTTTCTGTCCTGAAACTGCGCATCCTTTATTTTATTTGCCTTTTTTCTTTCTTTTTAAGCTGGACATCTAGCTCCAACAGTACGAACGAGTACAGGGACAAAGACAACCCGACGCTAGCCACGCTTTTATGGGTACACGCTGATTGTATCCAAATTATTACTTTCTCTGCTACGTACATAATAAACAATGTATTGAAGATATTGTATTCGACCAAAAATTGATACCGAGTTTTCACCGTAAATACATGTTTTGAAACCCATTGAATCCAAAGAAACATTTTAGGTCCGGGCACGCGCGTCTGTATATGTCTGTGTTTCTGAGCACCATAACTCAAAAATGAAGTCATATAAATATCATACTTACAATTTAGCTTCAGTATCTTTCAAAGACGCGACACAAAGGTTTAAAAAAATTCCCGATGCCAAACTATCCTTTACACGAAACATTTTATGATTTTTTTTTTATTTTCCAAAAAATAGCTCTAACGATTTTGATTAAAATACCATATATGAAAGATATTTCTATGAAAAAATGTACATCTCGAATTTTATGGGAAATGCCTATAAATTCCTCTTCATTGCGAATGAGTTTTGTATAATCTTGTATAAGTGGTAAGCGTTAGGTGATAGACGCACACGTACTGCACAAAAAAGCAGATCTCTTTAAAACAAAATTGCATTTAAATAACTTTTTTGTGGCTTATATAATTTCTGAGACATCCCTTATAAATGGTTCGAATTGTTATAATAATTTGTTCCTTCCTTTTAAGTCCTTTCAATGTTCAATTGTTTCTCACTATTGCATGGAAGGAGTATGGAAGTTTAGGACAGTTATAGCGTCCAGTCCTTAAACATTTGACTATAGTGTGCTCTTTTTATCTATAACGAAATGTGCAATGTAGTTCTTTATGCAAAGGTTTATCTGGAGTAAAATGAAGTAGATAGAAAGATAAGCTTTAGTAAGAATAGTTTAATACCCACTTGTAAGCAATAGAGGGTAGAGAAAGTCGTGTGAATGTAACACAAGATTTTATTTGTATATTGTTTCCTAGATTTGTTTGTTTGCACTTTGACTTAATATTTAAATTATTTTTATTTAATTAACATTGTTCATATCACAAGCGTCACTTGCTTTAGTGGTTGTCTTGCAGGGCGTACTGCTTCATTGCCAACAAATTTTTTAGCGGTATGTTTTAACAAAATAAAAGATCATCTTTTTCATTACCAATAAATCATAGAAATATACATAATACACAAAATAATACGCAACTAACGCCATCTGTTTACGTACAGAAGGCAGCTATTATGAGGTTATGGCAAACTTAAGCAAGCAGACAATAATAATGATATAATAATAATGATGATAATAATAATAACAATAATACAGAATAAGAAAGTATATTAGAGCAGCATCTTATTGTACTGTAAAATCGTTAATCGTAATCTGCAGATATGAAATTTGGGTCACCAAAAATATTAAGAGAGACCGGATAAATGTAAATTAAAATATGAGGAATGAAAATAAGTTTTCTGAAGAAAATAAAAACTATATTGAATATGGAGCTTCCATACATAATGTCATTAGAAAAAAAGTTAAGAAGGAAGAATAAATAAGGAATTAAAAGAAAATGTTGGTTGGCCTGTTAAAATAATGGGCTTATAATTTCTAGAAAACTGGCTCGAAAAACTTTAGGCTGCAGAGAATTACACAGACATCATAATGGAAATGGAACCTACAAGTATCTGCAGATTGTGATTATGATCATTAATAGTATTTATACTTAATCTACTTATATTATATATGTATATTTTTACTGGAGAAGTTTAATCACAGTATTCCGCAACAGTGTGAGTATATAAACCCTGTGCTCCAAAGCTACGTCCTCTAGAGCTGGTTCTATTTTTGCTTCTTGTTTCCGCACAATTATGTCTTTATTTTTTGTTTTATATTCATTATTTATGCGTTTGTGCTGTGTGTTGTTTATTGCATTCTATCCATCTTTCTTTCACTGCAGGCTTTTCATCTTAAAAAATATGATTTTTGTAACCAATACAATGACAAGCAGCACAGAAAGAACAAGCATAACAGGATAGACATGGCCAGTTTAGGCTCACGCTTTCTCAAATTAAAGTCACGAAACAGGTTGACCCCACTTCCCAAAGAACGCTGCTCCAAATTGAATTCTCCTCTTTTCGCACCCTCACAACAGCTGTAATTCGGGTAAGTATTGACAATCGCCCAATGCGATGAGAATGAAAACTCTTCCTCCCTTACACCAGAAAGGGCCTTTTCTTCCTCTGGGCTGAAATTAAGACGTAGACTTCGTTGTTCCGGTGCTTCACACTACATCCTTGCCTTTCTCTAAAGTACACTCTTGTGCGCCATCCTCGTACTTTTCCGGATTACAGCCCTTCCCCTTCAGTGTAGAGACCTTTCCTTGTGAATTACGCGTAGGATAGGGTGTCATAAGTATTACCACCTAGAGGGTGTTTAGAGGACATTGGAAATTATGCAATACCTCTCACTTCATGAAGAATAAGAAAATTATTAGCGTAATTTGGAAGAGAATGAAAAACCTTCTGTGCAATAGATAGAAAATACGTTTTCCCTAAGATATAAATAAACATTGTATAAACATATAAATACATTCCTTGCGCAACAGGAAAAATCAGTGTGAGTATACAATATATAAAGCATTAAATTGGGTTTTGTTTATGGACGCTTCACTACTATGGTCCTTAGCGTCCCATTATTGGGGTGTACGATTCAAATTTTGCTCAGAGACCTCTTTATCGGGCTTGAAATTCTTTGCGTGCCGTAAATCTACAACACGGAACCACCTGCAAAGGATTTTTATGCCCCAAAAAATATCCATCGCCCTCCGCAGGGTTTGAACCTGCGACCTCGGGAGCTGGGGGCTAGCATGGTGCCCCTAGATCACGGAGGACGACATACAGAATGTGATGATATACACCCAAGGTTCCAAATATAATATCATAAGTCCCATATTTAAATAAGTCTCCTGAAGTTATGTTCTCTGTGGTTAGATCGATAATCCCAACCTTCTTTCTTGTCAAATCGAAGAAAAGGGAGTTTAAGGAATAATTAAGAGTAAAGTCGGTTTCAATGCTTATGCAGCATTGTTCATGGGTTTCAAGACTAAATCTTATTCATTGTTGACCTTTGCTACATTTTAAATATCAAGTAAGATATAAATCTTCCCACTCTGATACACAATAACAGACGACTGTCAGCGTCAGAGTACAACAGTTATACTTCTGTGAAAGGTCATTCCCATTATTTGTTGAAAAACAGCGGGCCTATGAATACGTCCCTTTGCTTTCTTCAAAACGTAAAAAAGTGTTCAGTAGAAGACACAGCAACAATCAAGCTATTTCCAAGTAAGTTAGCTCTTAGAAAACAGCAGTGTTCATGAATGCATATTTTTGTAACTTGTTGGTTAATTGCTCTTCCACACTGACAGTGTGTACGACAAGGTTGAAAAAGTAGAATCAGAGGACTGAAAAATTCTATTACATAAACAGGATTTGAACCACGGATCTCCCGATTTCCGTTTAGTTGCTCCAATCACTGAGTTACCATGGGACACTGGCGGTTGGGCACTAGCTCACATTTTTACCGGTAAACCACACGGAGATGTGAAATTGTTTTGAAATCACATACCCCAATAGCGACTTACAATGCCGTAAGTACTTTAAGTCCCGGGCTTCATTAGCTTAGCCTCTGTTAGGTCAATAATGAATTAATTGTTCTTCCACATTGACACCCACTGACTGGGTATAAAAGCTAGACAAAAGCGAACCCTTTAGTCCTTATAGGTGGTAGCTTTCAAGTCAACAAAATGCAGCACGAGCAGATAGAAGTCCAAAGCGTAAGTTGCAAACTAAAACATGCCAGTTACAGAAACGTGACCCAACGATTAGTGAAGGAATTTTATTCCTGGTGTACATGCTGAGAAAATGCCTACCAGTGGTATGTATATTAAGAAATTTGTTCAACGCTACTACCATTCATATCTAGTATGTCTCACCTAAAGGCACATTCCTGTAAAAATTAAGTTGATAGATGCATTTCACTTTACTACAAATGAGAAAAGGAATATATAGACAGCATCTGTAATTCAATGTGCTAATGATCTATGTCCCTTTAATACTGTTTGTAGCGAGTGATTTCAGAATATTAAAAAAATAAATCATTAAGGTGCTAATGACTTGTGTTCAAATACCACATACTTATTAAAATAAGTTTAGAATTAATAAAATGCATATTTTGAATACCCTAGGAATAGATTATGAAATCTCTTCATTAAGAAGAAATGTTGATAACTTTGGATGGTAGTAAAAGAAGAGCTATAAGCTAGACAAAAACATGGCATACATTGAATGTGGATATCTTTAAAACCTTAAAACACAAAAATTGTTTCAAATAATACTTTATAGTATTAGCCAGTTTTTAAGATATTCCTTTTTATTGGGTTAAATTTTTCAGTAGTTAATTTCATGCTTTTAAGCAATGTTGAGCTTCAGTTATTCTCGCAATTTCATGAAAAGAGGATAAAATTTTATAGTTATCATATAACGAACCAATTTTAAAAGTATTACTATCAGTTAGATCTCCTGGATGGCCTTCAAATAAATGAGTAATGAAACTATTTCTGGAAACTCGATGGCTTTATTATTGTAAGTATATAGAAAAATAGGATTTTGCAAGAATAGTTTATAGAAGATAAAAGTAAACGATAGCTGTAGGGAAAGTCATTGAGATATTTTTAAGTTCACCATTCAGGTTTCTCACGATGTCATGAAAGGAGTGGGAAATTTCTGCTTTTAAACGCTTAAGCATTGCTTGGTTCTCTTATGTTGCTTTTGTAACTACAATTAATGTGTTATGTTGCTTTTGAAGCTACAATAAATGTGTAGTGAAGGTATTTCACAAACATTTATCAAGATTAACACGAAGTAGCCTTTGCAAGAATGGTTTCTAACACATCAGATTTTTATATATGCTTAGTTTTCAACGTTTAGCAAAACTAATGTAAACGGATGTTTTATATATGCTCAGTTTTCCAGGTTCTTAAATATTTCGATGAAAAGGAATAGCTAACTAAAATACAACACACATTTGCATTCATGATTCTCAAATGTGTCGTCAAGATAAATGAGAATTAGGTTCTAATAGCTCCCATCCGCTTAGCCAGTCTCCACTTCATCTGATGAAAACGGCATTTGGTTTACCTTTGTAGGACAACGAATTATTGGGCTCCTTATCTTTGAAACAACCTTAAATATCAAATGTGAACCATTGTTGTATAAATACTTATAGGCATATTGGAAAAAATATGAACTCTGGATGCAAGAGGAACAACTATGAGGATGCTGAAAACGTTTTTGATGACAGAAACACACCTCCCAAGGTTTCCATAATCTTAGCATCCACATTACTTTGTGTAGGTAGGCGAAAACTATGTGGAAAAACAATCACACGTTTAAAGAGAGGAAGTCGAACATCACTGCTAGTATTCAGAGTAAGAGAGATGAGGGTGTTCCATAACGTCGTTACTTAAAGGGTGACAATGCTCTGAAACGGAGTCATCACTTCTAATGTTTTCTAGAACTACCTATAGTGAGTCTGCTTTAAACTGGGTATGATGTATCAAGAAATGAAGGATCCTGAAGATGTTTAAATGAAATAGAATTAAATATATTGGAAATAATTTGTTAAGTTTTCCAAAATAATCGCACACAACTGTAAACACAATGGTTACTGGAATATCCATGTGAGCCAAATTGGATATCTCCTCCAATCTCCAAATCCCAAACAGAAAAACGTGGTGAAATCTCAGATGAAGGTAGAATCTAAAGGGTAATGTAAATTTTGAAGAAGAAAAGGAGTAAGAAGTAAAATGTAATAACATGGGCCTTTAAGACTTATTAACGAACAAATCTTAGTATATACAGCACAAACGTACAAGAGAATCTCATTATGTTAGATATATTCCTCGAATCAATGTCTCTATATGCTTTTTCCACCTGAATTTAATGCTATATTTTCTCTTCCCACAAATGCAAGGTACTCAATCTATATCGGATAAAAACATAGGGCATATACAAACAAACACATCTCCAACCAATTAAAACACAAAGGAACTTACATTTAGGAGGAGAAGTAATTATGTATCGAATAAAAGAAACATATTTTAACATATTAAGGAGGCCAATAGAGTTTGGACAAAAAGCCATATTTTGTTCTAGCGCCCATATCAAACTTAACTTGGAAATTGTTTTTACTGACATACTCTATCTCGTATTTAGTAAGTGTCAAAACTTAAGATCTCCTTAGCGTTACTCAAATGCAGAGCTTATAGTAGAAACACATAGATATTCTTAATGTTTCATTTATGCAAATCGGCATAAGCTACCCTGGTTATATCAGCGATACTAACTTTATAAATATTCGTTTGATATCAACTGAATGTTAATTTTAGGTTTTCATGCTTTACAATTCACTATCGCGTCCAAAGCTCCAGGCTTTGTGGACAATTGGAAATTCATTTAACCAAAGCAAAATTAACCCAGTCCAACCGGGAATCAACCTGTACCAGGTTCATTTGACAGGTCAACACTCTGGCCTCTCAAATGAACAGGCCGTCAATAATGCCGATTTTATCAGAATGAAAACCCTATCTTTAAATTACTACTTGAAAACGTTCAAATATCGGAGGACCTAGACTGCTTTTGTCATAGTTAGTGCTACACAGCAACCAAAACGTTACCTTAACAGTACCAGAACAATTGCACTGCTGCAGCAAGTTTATTTTCTTTAAATTTTGACATAGGCACACTACACAATTGAAATAATGCATCCACCTGAGATTTCCCAAAGATAACACTAAATTCGAGATTCAGTTCATTAGGATTCGATTCTTTGTTTATATACTCTTTAAAGCACCTATCACTAGAAACCACAAAACTACTAACAATATAAAGCACTGATACTGTATTTATTCTTAGTACTGTAATAGCACTGACACTAATTGAAAGTGCCCAATCTTTTCTCTTGTTCACACATTTTTTATATAAACTCTTACATCTTCAGTCGTCATCCGTGGACTAATGGTACCGTGCTAGCCGCTAGTTCCCTAGTTCGCGGGTTCAGACCCGGCGGAGGGCGATGGATTTTTTCGGGCGTAAACATCCTTAGCACGGCTTCCTTCGGAAGGGAAGTAAAGCCGGTGGTCCCGTGTCGTAGATTTACGGCACGTAAAAGAACCTCAGCCTGATAAAGAGGCCTCTGAGCAAAATTACCTGTATTTGACGCTCAATATAGAATGGGACACTAAGGACCATATTAGTTAAAGAGGGTCCATAAATAAAACTAAAAAGGGTGAGTAAATTGTTATTTTCTAATTCCTTATCATATGAAGATAAATTTTGATCCAGGACTGTTTGAAGTGCTTCATCTTCCCTTTCCTCTCTTGTTCTTCTTTCTTTGGAAGTGAAAAGCTTAAGTGAGGCGTGCTTTCATTAACAACTGTAGAAAAGCAGCATCGGTAAGGCAAGGATTAGCACGTGGAATGAAATGCACTCGTCCATATTTATCCTGCCATTTATCCTCTCGAATAACCCTTTCTTCTGGAAAGTGTCTAATGCAGACTCTAGCATTTTCAGTGAACTCAAAGTTCTGCCTGCGTATTCTGCTTAGCCATAATTTTCGTCGTTCCTCATCTCTGGGAAACCTAAAGCAGGTTACATACGGAGGTTCATAATTCGATCTGCAACCTGGCACTGAACACTTGAAAGGCATTGCAACTTTGAAAATACAAAGAAAACACTGTTGTTTTATACATTTACAATATAATTCTCTGATAAAAGCATAGAAATAGTTATTAGTTACTTTCAGAGTTATGCCAGACATAAAGAAGTATACTTCTGCAACATACTACAATAACAGATATGATAACAATAATACCAGATATTTTACTTACCCCAATGTGGTTTGCAATTCGTAGAAGTTGGGGTAAAAATCGAATACTTTTACACGTGAAATAACTCAAAATATGCACAGGAGAACTGTTTTATTCATTGATAGAAAATCTGCAACACAAACATGCCTTTCCAACGTTTGCCACCTGCACTAGGTCACGTGACCACGCCTTGACGGCAGAGCGCGCAGGTCACATATGTAGTAGGCTGTGATGTGAAGGGTCATTCACTTCGTAGGATCACAGACGATAATGAAAAAAATGGAGATAAAAATGAAGGCGAAATAGCACAGCCAATGGAAATTGTGTGGTGGTTACTGAGCCATGTAAGTGAATATATCCGATAAACTCATAATCTAGTTTTCTGTTGGTCATTCACCAGTTGCTGTGTCAGAACTTCACTGCTAAAACTAAATGTATATGCATTAGTACAGTAACATAAAACGTTACAAAACAAACAGCTGCTAGTTACTGTGAGAATACTTGTCCAATTAGTTAGAGTATTACCACTATATATAAGGTGTCTCAATTGAACTTCAGTGTATTGTTGTAGGTTATTCTCTGTGGGAATTATATTCTTTCTTAAGATACACCGTGTGCTTTCTACCTTTAGCTTGGTGTCTGTAGCAAGGTGTCTTTATGATTTGTTGCTATCAAGTGTGTTGTTAATCAAATGGATGTTGAATACGTTCTGTGTGGTTTGAGAGTTAGCTTTGCAGTTAGTGACAGTGAGCTATTTTAATTATAGTAGGATAGTTCCGAAGGAATCCAGGGTAAGTGATTAAGCTTTATGATTGGTTTTGATTGTGTATTATTGTAGTTTTTAGAAATATATTCATAAATTTAATTTTGGATTTATTGTAGAAAGAGAGCCAATCCTAGCTTTGCTGGTGTGATTATTACTGTCGAAGACTTTTAAGTTACAAGTTTAGAATAGAGTAGACAGTACTATAGGACAGAACAGAGAAGGTTTGTATAGGCAATGGGATAGAATGTAGGCTGAGACAATTACTAAGACACATCTAACCCCTTGTGTCGATTATATTGCACGGCATAAGTCATAATTACACTTTCAATCAACGCGAGGTCATATTTTATGATTATGCCGCCGAGCGCAAGTGCGACGTGCAGTGGTTCAGGATGAGGGTGCTTGTGTTGACTACTACTAGAGAGAGGGTCTGAAAAATTGCATGTGAGAGACTTCTGGGCTTTAGCCGAGGGTATTCATGGCCCTCTTTCTGCAGCGGGCCGTCAGTGGAGTGCGGGTTTTACTAGCCGGGGTAAGTGAGTGTTATGACGTAGTTTTCCATTTTCGCCTTTGGGCAATGTAAATTTAATACTTTACAGCAAATGACCTGTTCTACCATTGCCGTGCTCGTTCATTTATTCGGAATTATTATGTAATGGCATTATTATGCTAGCAGAGAGTTCTGAATTTGTGGCGTTCTGATAATGGTTACTATGACTAAGCTAATATTGGGCATGATACGCGGTAATAACTTTTTCCTAAATTAGTTGTTAAATACTGCTGCATACCAGACAAACGATCTTAAATCCGCTTACCTTGTATACAGTGTTAATGACCTGGGACTCGAAAGTGAAATTTATGAAGCATTTATATCACTTTCCATTGTTACCATCTTGTGAGTTTAATGAATACAAATTCCATGTATATTGTTATAATTGTATTTTATTGCGGTAAATACATGCTCAGACCTATACCTTGTCCCTCTGCTTTGTAAGGACCTCTGTGATATAATTCCTCCTTCCAATCACAACATAAAGATATTTTTGAGGAAGGGGTCACCAATACACCCTTAATCGCTTTTGAAACAGTTTATTTAACATGGAGTTTAAAATGTATGAGTTTAGATGTTTTGAAAATTGTAGATATATTTCGTAATCGGTGTTACTGTTATCAACATGGCTTCACATAATACAGAAGTATAATAAGTTTCTAACCCAATGGAAATGGAAGGCAATGCTTCTCTCCCTTTTTAAATAAGTGGAGAGACCTAATATTGGAATTTTCAGATTACGGCTGAATAATACTTTACAATAAAATAAAGTATACGTAGGAGAAATTTGGCATAGTATTTATAATGAAATGTAATTTGTATTTTTAAATCAATTAAGAGAAATTTATGTATACAGTTTGATTTCTTATTCTCAAGGTATCCTAAAGTCAGTTTCCGGAAAACAACATATTCAGGGGCTTATATTAATCTTCCTACATATTCAATACAGATATCAATAATTAAACAAAATGACGTTAATTCCTAAAGTGTGGAAAAATATTTTACTTATCCACCATAGAGTGCAAGTTTCTTACTGGTATTGATATTCCAAGTCGCAGTGTTAAGAAGATACGTTAGCGGTCGTGTTCTAACTACTGCTCACACTGGCTACCTACCTTCTTACTGTCGTATGGATTTCGTATAATAATCATTCGGTCTAAAGGGCTCTTTACTTTCCGGCATAGAACATGTTAACGTGCAAGCATGTTCACCATTCCATATCATGTTCCGGAGCAATACACGTCATGGTGAAATGCTCATTTATTGGTAAACGGAGATTAAGGAAGATAAGCTTAAAGAGGCAACCCTAGCCTGCAGCTTCAGGTAAAACGGGACACGAAGGGAGCGTTGGAAAATTGGAACTTAGGAATGTCATTAAAAATAGAGGTAGAAGGTGGAGGGGGGTCTTGCACGTACTCGGTAAAGGAGGTGAGGAAAGAGACGAGGGCGTCATAATGGAGCTGTCCTTCCTCCCTCTGCAATAGAATTAAAATTCGATATGAATTCTCCCCTAGCATCTTCACTTCCTCGCCTGCAAAGCGGAATTTAGTAAAGTCCTCAAGTTGAGGAAGGTCTTTACGTAATTTAGATCACAGGTTCTCTCTGATATAGTTCAAAAGGGAATAATTTAGTATACATTCTACGTGTGCAGAGTTCATGAGTGCACTGCATGTAATGTTTATGCAGCCTTATTGGTACATACCTAAAGAAAGCACTTTAAGCTGGCAATGCAATTATTTACTTAATCAACCTTCCATACCAGCTGTCTTGCTGATAAAGTCAGTCACTGAACACTGAGTATATGGAGCCCTTCTCCACGATGTGATGTTTGCCTGATGTCAGGTACTTGAGTCTCGGTTGCAGTCGGGGGCTCTCATTGAACTGAATTCTCAGCTCTTTAGACTGCCAAACACGATAATCTGCGACAGTTGCAGAGAATACTTGAATAGAACATTGCATATCTTTCACCACGTATCTTCTGGTGACGCCCAACATAGCATCCGATGAAACGCCACATCAAAATAACTAAATGACCAACAGACCATTCCCAAATTCTAATAGGTTTAAGAAAGAACACTACATCCTGAAACCCTATGTAACTTACACAGCTATTTGTCCGTTAAGCTTGAAAGAATAGGATAGACCTATCTCTAGAACAAGCCTACATGTGCCTCAAACGTAAGCAAATGAACGCTTAACTCTGTTGCGCTTTTGAATACGACCAGTGATTACAAATGTATTTTAAGTTAAGCAGCTGATTTTTCAAATTTTATTTATATGCATTGTACTACACTATAAACATAAGCGCAATGGCTGTGATTCACTATTTCGTTTCTAAACACTGTTTTTAGAGCAGATACAAATACGAGGTCTGTTAAAAAATTCCGGAGCAATCTAATTTCACGCCAATGGACTGCTGGAGCGAAATGCGATTGGCATCTCTGCACACACCTATGTTTAATGTGTAACTTCCCGGAGTTTCATTATTCTATATTTGTTAGTTATTGTTGAGTGCTGTATTGAGCAGAACGTTGTGTCGCAGAGTTAGCGAATTTCGAGATGGCCGAGTTAGAGGAGCAATGTGTCTGTATTAAATTTTACGTGAAACTCAAGAAAACCTTTACAGAGACACTCCAAATGATGCAGGAAGACAACGGTTATGAGTGCTTAAGCCGTACTGGGTGTTACGAATGGTTCACGTGGTTTAAAAACGGCCGGATGACCTTTGAAATGACTCTCGTTCAGGAGGCCCTTCGACATCTACCGACGACGCTCATGTCAGGAACGTCAACGAAATAGTGCGTGCCAATCGAAGGCTAACTATCGGGATGTGTTGCAACGCTTGCGAGAGAATGTGATAAAGAAACAGCCTGAAATGTGGCGAGATAATTCATGGTTCTTGCATCACGATAACGCAACCGCACATTTATCCCTGTTGACGCGTGACTATTGCACAAAAAATGATATCACTGCGCTGCCTCATCCTCCGTGCTCTCCAGACCTGGCCCCTTCGGACTGTTTTTTATTACCAACGTTGAAAACCCGTTAAAAGGACGAAGATTTGCAACGATAGACGAGATAAAAGAAAATTCGCAGACGGCGCTTCGCGGGATCCAGAAAGAGGTGTACCAAGACTGCTTCCGGAAGTGGAAACGGCGTTGGGAGCAGTGTATCAATTGTGGAGGAGAATATTTCGAAGGAGACCGTGCACAATAAGTAAAAGCTAAGCAAAGAAAAATGTTGTGGACAAAGTTCCGCAATGTTTTGAACAGACCTCGTATCCACTTAACTCTTAGAATTGTTAATCCCGAATAGTCGTTTCGTCTATGCTATAACCGCAGTTCATATACTTTTGTTGCTATGAACATAAGGCGCAATACTATTACCCAGATCACACATAGGGAGTTTGGAGTATTGTGAAACGCATACTCTAATCTATCTACATCAGTACGAACCAAAAGAGAAACTTGTCAATACGATAATGGAAGTTAAGAACAATTTATTTAACATAACCTTATTTCACCATTGAATTTTGCTTATACTTCTTGATCATTTGTAACTATTTCCTTTTAGTCAAATGCGATGACAGTCACTGACACGTGATGTCACACATCCAAGGAGCTTGTGAGAAACAACAAGCGTCGCTTAAGATTATCAAATGCACCATCTATGATGTTAAGGTATTAGTTGGATGAAGGTTTGAATGAATGTTATTTATTATAGATAGCTATTGAAATATAATTTGAAGGTGAATTTAAATATAATTTTTTAAAATTTGAGAAATAAGCTAATGTTTCCAATCCGTGCCTGATATGCGAAACAAATAATGGTGGTTTAGCACGAACGGGTGTTAGATAAACTACGTAAAATTATAATCAATAGCAACGAATATGTTATTCATATAATTAATGCCAGAAATATTTATTTCACATAATCTGTGGATTTTAGCGAAATCTACATTTTCCGTGCTATGAGATTTTGTCTATCTCTTATAGCTAATAGTTTACATAAAATTATACAAAATGTATTCGGAACACAGAGGACTTCATATATTATTTGTAGAAAATTCAAGATATACAGTTTATTAATTTGGTATCTGTATTAAATATGTTTTGGCTTTGTATTTTACTCAAAATATTTAGAGATATCTTTTTTATGAAAATAAGCAGTAAGAATATAATTTCTATTTGAAGGATATTTAGGTGGAGGAGAGTTTCTTGAAAAACTTTGTGTTACATTCTCAAAGATGCTGAACTTAAATAAGCAATTTTTGCGTTATTTAGCGTTTACGGGGTTACACATAGATACAAACATGTTGCTTCTAAACGCACACACCCATATGTACATTTGTTTAATTTCAGAGACTTAAATTACTGAAATCCCAATGTCAAATTCTTCGATGGAATACAAAACTTCCTCTACCCACTATAGATGGGTGGTAAAGAAAGTAATAATAAAATGTTTCGAATAACTAACGCAATTAACCCACATTACGTTCCCCCACGTTCATTAAGTTTTGTAAACTGCTGAAAATAAGAATTTAGACACAAAGTATTACTAAATTCAATATCTGAGCTTTGAAAATTAATGAAGTGTAAGAATACATTAACATAACGCAGTAACTCAGCTTTCTAACTTTCATTTTAATCATCAAACTTTGTAGCGCAGCTTGTCTGCTTAATGTAGTTGCAGAAACGTGACGTAAGGTGTAGTCTACTTGACTACAAGCAGTTTACCTGAGTTTAGAGGAGGCGCGCTATATAGCAGTTTAACAACTTGTCTACTTGCCTGACAATGGAGGAATAAAGTGTGATTATAAGATTTGTGTTACCAAAGTTACAATCAATGAATGTTTTCTACCCTGCTTAATATGGCACTCTGTACAAACATTAACTTCAAGTGTGCTGATTTATCTGGATGTATTCTTATTGTACGGCCAGTCACTGAGAATAGTATGCCTTGTAGTCTTAGTTGGTAACTCCGGCACGAAATTTTTTTTATCTGGTTGTCGCCTTGCCCTGTGTGGGCTGGTGCCTGCCAGCCGGGCGGCCGGTGATTGTCTTGGAGAGAGAGTCGTTGGGCTTCGTGAAGGAGAGACAGTGGAGTTACGGCTGCTCTCGGGTGGCAGTTGGGACAGCACGTGCCGGAGTGGAAACGCATTTAAATTTTGTTTGCCTGTCAGTACCTTTTGAAAGTCTGTAACATGGTTTAACGTTTATTAGCGAATGTGCTGGTTTAAAATCATTCTAAATTCTTTGGCTAATTGCGTCTCATTTCCGTGCGTTTCCCGGCGGAGTTTTCGACTTTGTTACACAAAGGTAAGATTTGTTTTCAGCTCATGCATTCTAGTTTGAAGGTAATGGGGATGTTGAAGCCATATTTAAAGCCATGATATTTGCAGCAATTATTCTAAGTGACTGGCCCTCTTATTTTGTTGCTTTAAAGTGTCTCTTTGTGCTTGTAAATTTACACGACATTCGTGTACAGTTAAATTGCCCACGTGTTATTGAGCAGTTCCTTTGTCATTACATTAGTAGCAAATATGCTATGTGACTAGCTCACACATTTAGCCGTTTTAAAGTATCCAGTTAATTTGTAAATGTTCACTTCATTCTCTTAAGAATTGAATGGGCCATGTGCTATGCAGCTGTTCCATTTTACTTGTACGGGTCCCTTTGTATTTAGGCATTATTGTTATAAACTGTAATTTCATAAAAGGGGTTTCCTTTAAGCAAGATATTTGAAACTATTGCAGTTTGGTCACTGATTTACATTACGTGAGAACCTTTGCTTTGAATTTGCCCTGCTATTTGCCCTTTCATTACATGTGTTGAATTTTGTCTTTCTTTCAGCAACAGTTTAATTAATATTTCCTTGGCTGGTTATTTCTTTTCTTTGGCCAGAATATTATATCGTTTATTGTTTAAAGGTTTCAGTTAACGTTTTTTGAGTATGATTTTGCATTGATGTTTGGTTTGTAATATTACAGTAAATTTCAAAATTAAGCTCTAGTAAATGTGTATAATTTTGTTTCGATTTATTGAGCAGTTTGTTGTTCATTTAAATGGGGCATTTACAATGTGGCATATTTTGGCATAAAATAAAGCCAGTTACAATTATTGTGTGGTTTCTTAATTAATTTATTTTTGGGTAGATATTTCCTTCCTCTATGTTTTATTTCCTACATTGTTTCTTTTACAGCTTAAGGTCTTTATTTCCCTACGGCACTCGTTAGGGCTTCCCTCTTCGTTTTGCCGGAGTTCCTAACCTCAGACAAATCTTGGATTCTTTTGCACGATTTCGGTGGCCTCTTAAGGCTTTGGGCCTGAGGTCGGCGATATCCTCGCACAAGGTATTGATATTCCTTATATACCTACTATTTCGTAATTATTCTGTGCAAGTCTACCATTTTACATTAAGACAATATATGCAATTAATTAAACAAAAAATGTTTTCTTCTGTCTTAAACTATTTTTAAATTTGGGTAATTTATTAAACATCTATTTTCCTTAGAAAAATCTGTTTTATACTATAACCTAATACTTGTTATACTTTACATAAATACTTTACATACTTTACATACTTTACATAAATGACATGTATGCTTCAGAAAATTGTAAAATTATAGGTTATGCTTATGACACCACTATTATCAGTAATGCAAATACTGATTGTGACCTTCATCACTAGCTACCAAAGAATCGCTTAGGATAGATAACTTTTTCAAAACCTTAAGCCTCACGAACAGCACTGAAAGGACCAATATAATTAAATGTGAACTAAAATAAAGGTGCTGTGCCTCATATTAACCTTGCAGGTACAGTGATAAAGGAAACCCTCTGACACAAATTCTTAGGCATTGGGGTTGATAAATACATATCATGGAAAATTTTTAAATTTCAGGCGGGTTTCAGGGAAGGGTTCTCTACTGCAGGCAATATTTTCGTATTAAAACATTAATAGATTCCAATTTGAATAGAAAGAAAGGAAAACGTAATTGTGAGTAGAATATTTAGGAGAGAGCGAGCGCAATTTATGCGTTTATATGGGAAAGGATGGGGAAAACAAGGGTGGATGTGACGGTTGAAGGAGGAAAACGCGTTTATATGGGGAAGATGGGGAAAACGTGGACAGATCTGACGTAGAGCAGGTGCTGAAGGAGGGGAACGTCCTTTATATGAGAGAGTTGAGGAATACGAGGAGCAGTGCTAGACAGAGTTTGAGGTGTGGGGTATGCGTTTATATGGGAAAGATAGGGAAAACGTGAACTGATAATAGGCCAGACACAATACTGAAGGAGGGTGCGATACGCTTTATACAGGAGAGATAGGAAATACGAGAGACATGCTAGACTAGACAGGGCTTGAAGGTTAGAATATGAATTTTTATAGGAGAGATAGCAAACCGAGGAGAGGTAATAGGCTAGGAGGATTTGAATGACAGAGTATGCGTTTCTATGGGGAGACGAGGAAAACGATGACAGTAGCTAAGTAGGAGGAGCGTTCAAGGAGGAAAATACGTTTATATGAGAGAGTTAGGGAAGATAGTTGATGCTAGCCTAGACGGGATCTGGAGGAGGGGAATGCGCTTTTTATGAGAGATAGGGAATACGAGGATAAGCGCCACGCTAGTCAGAGTTTGAGGTATGGAGTATGCGTTTATATGGGAAAGATAGGAAAAACGTGGACAGATGTTAGGCTAGACAGATGCTGAAGGGGGGAATAAGGACATATATACATGACAATAGGGAATACGGGAAGAGGCGAAAGATTAGACAGGGCTTGAAGGGTAGAATATGTCTTGGAGAGCTGGCAAACCTAGAAGAGGTATTAGGCTAGGAGGGTTTGAATGGTATACGTTTGAGTATACGTTTATATGGAGAGACGAGGGCAGATACTAGGTTGAGAGAACCTTCAAGAAGGAAAATGCGTTTATATGGGATACATAGGGAACACGAGGAGAGTTCCGAAATAGAGCAGGGGCTGAAGGAGGGGAACGCCCTTTATGTGTCAGAGGTAGGGAATACGAGAAGAGGTAGTTCGTTAGACAGAGGTTGAAGAGTGGGGTATACGTTTATGTGGGAAAGATGGAAAACGGAGAGAGATCCTATGCTATGAGAGAGTTGAAGGAGGACAATGCGCTATATATGAGTGAGGTAGGGAATACGACGGGAGGTGCTAATCTAGACAGAGGTTGAGGAGTAGCGTATGCGTGTATATGGGAAAATATAGGAAAACGAGAAGAGAAGCTAGGGAGGATAGTGTTGATGTATGTATAATGTTCATCCATGCATAACATCATTTCGACTCATTGATTTCAAGATTTAAACGCTAACAAAGGCTATATTGCGTTCTAACTTCCTGGTATCGCGCCTCCAAAGGGTTAGATGCTGTTCATCGATCAGTGAATACAATTATTCCAATTAAGTATTCTTTATTGTTACAGTACAAGGAGTAATTCGGATAGTATCGTATATATGTAGGGTAAACCGGTTACTATCACAAGTGTTCATGGTAATTCAGAGCAGCGATTCGTACCGGAGCTATTTAAGGTAATTTTCATATGATTCGGGTAGTATGTCGCGTATTTAAATCATTATAATAGGAAATTCAGATAACCTGACGGGTATTCACTGTAATACAGAGAGTAATAAATTATAAACATTTCTCATTAAACGTTACAACTTTTATATTATTTTTTTCTAAATCTTACAAACTTTCTATATGTTAAACAGTTAGTGTGCAAGACGGAGAGGGATAAACTGCTTATTGGTTTACAGTGATATAGAGGTATTCTAAACTAACCCCACACCGAACACCCTAAACTATTCCAACTTGACGTCCCATTGTCTATTCCATCCTATCATCATGTAACCTAACCAACGTAACAAGACGTAGCGCCACGTAATATAACCATGTAAGAAAACTTAACGTAACCAGCAAACGTAACAAGACGTAACACTGCGTAACATAACCACATAACAAGACGTAACACTGCATAACATAACCACGTAACAAAACGTAACCAACAAATGTAACTACCATGTAACATAGCCACGTAACACAACGTAACATAACACGCTCCCACGTGACAAGACGTAACACCGCATAACATAACAACGTAACAAGACGTCACACTACGTAACATAGCCACGTAACCACGTTACAAGACGTAACATCACGCAACAAGACGTAACACCAAGTATCATAACCAGGTGACAAGACGTAACCAATGTAACATCGCGTAGCACCACTTAACATAAGCACGTAACCACGTAACAAGACGTAACAACACGTAGCAACCATGTGACGACGTAACATGACGTAACCAGAAATGTAACAAGACGTAACAGCACCTAATCTCCCTAACCAGACATCACGTCGAGTTTCTTTGAGAGAAATTGCGGCGTTTTATTCATGTTTTATTATTTGAGACTCTTAATTGCAAAGTTTTACATCAACATACCTCTATTTCAATTTGTTGTAGGCACCTCTCCCCTTTATCTAGGCTTGAGACTAGCACCAGGATTGCTCCTAATGGCAGAGTTAACACCTCCCCTTCCATTTTCTTATTCTTCTTTATTCATCAGGTGTCTGCTAGGTGTGTACACATCACATAGACAAACTTCCATTTTTTAAACTGTAAACCAACGGAGAAAATCTTCATCCTCGACTTACAGTCTCTTATGCACTGTTTGTAATGCTGTAATGCATATGTCGTTATTCCATCCTCGGCAATAACTCTTTTGTCATCAAACGCAGTCAATGTGATTTTATTCGCTTCCACTGTGCTAAAAGCATGCTTCCGGGACAGGATCAGATTCATGAGCGTTGTAATGATTTCGCGGGTTTTAAGACAGTCTATATATCGGTCAGATGTAATGTCTGCTTAATAGCACTGCGTTTTATGACTTTAATCCGTTTTATCACCGAACCTTGAATATCTAAGGCGTACACCTTAGGTCGTAGTGCAACAAAGCGTAGAACGATTTTGCTATTAGACTCATCTTATATTTTCCCAACACCTTTATTTTTTCTGAGTGGAGTGACATATATGGTTGACAGGGTAATCAGCTGTATCCATATCCTCGAGAATACGTAGCTTCTTCTGGTACACATCTTCAGTAATCACACTATGAATGACTGAATCGGTGCTCATAAACATCAGTTTCAGGTTTGCAGCCCCATAATAAGGCAACAACACATCATAATGATAGTAATACGTTAATGTCATGGAGATGTCCAACACCCTCATGCCAAAGTATATAGCCTTGCTGAACACGATCAGTAGCGAGGCCATATATACAGCAGCTAGATTATCAGCATATATCGACCTATCGATAAACGTGGGCTTAGCAATCAACTTTTCCAGGGTCTTCTCATTTGTAACCAGTAGTGTATCCATACAATTACCCAGGTTATCCATAGATTTTCCAAACATGGCGTTGTTAAAGGGTTTTTAGAGGTCGTTCTCAAAGTCATTTGCAGCCTGTTGTCGTCGCCTGTTGTTAAATCCCACATAAGGTTTTAACCACTGTGACTGTCGGAAATGTAGCACTCGATGGATTTTTGTTAGCCGTCGTGCATCATTAGAGCCTGCTTCAAAGTCATATAATGTGCTACATACTTCTTTTGACATCCAAGATGGGATATCAGTTTCGTTGTAGCCAAGTCCTTAGACTTCATACACTCGGGCAGGAAAGGTAGATCGTTGTGTAGATGGTGTAGTTCCGCAGGATATTTGATGTCAACTTCTAAAATCTATGCATGAGGATCATCATCTTGTAGTCTTTCTAAGTCGATTTTTTCAGGTGACACCCATTCACATTCACCATAAGGGAGCGCGTGACACATGGCCCAACCATATTGGTTAATGGCGTCCCCATATGTCATAAATTGGGATGGTCTCGACGGCGTCGTTTGCCTCGGCATACCGGTGGGAAGCTTGATATTAACCTCCTCTTATACCGGATTCTATCATGAGTAATTGATAATAATTCTGTAACAATTCCAGCTGAATTCTGTATACAGCAAGATTTCACTATAAGAAACTCGAGGTTATCTGTAGTTAGGGAGATTAGGTGGTGTTACGTCTCGTTACGTTTCTAGTTACGTCATGTCACGGGGAGTTACGTCATCTTACGTGGTTGCATGGTTGCTACGTGTTGTTACGTCCTGTTACGTGGTTACTTGCTTATGTCACGTGGTGCTACGCGATGTTACGATGGTTACGTCTTGTCAGGTAGTTATGATACGTGGTGTTACGTCTTTTTGCGTGATATTACGCATTGTAACGTGGATACGTGGCTATGTTACGTAGTGTGAAGTCTTGTTACGTTGTTATGTTACGCGGTGTTACGTCTTGTCACGTGGTTGCGTGCTTACGTTACGTTGTGGTAGGTGACTATGTTACGTGGTATTATGTCTTGTTACGTTGTTACGTTTGTTGGTTACGTATAATCTAATTACTCTCTATATTACCATGAATACCTGTAACGCTATCTGAATTACCTGTTAAAATGACTTAAATACGCGACATAGCACGCGAATCATATGAAAGTTACCTTAAATAGCTCTGTTACGAATCTCTGCTCTGAATTATCATGAACCTTGTGATACTAACTGGTTAACCCCACATATATACGTTACTATCCGAATTATTTTTTATACTGTAACAATAAAAAATGCTCAAATGGAATAATTGTATTCACCGATCGATGGCCAGCATCCAACCCTTTAGAGGCGCGATACCGGGACATTAGGACACAATATAGCCTTTGTTAGTGTTTAAATCTTGAAGTCATTGAGTCGAAATGATGTTATACATGGATGAACATTACACCTACATCAACACTAACCTCTATAACCTCCCTTCACGTTTTCCTATATTTTACCGTGTAAAAGCTTACTCTACTCCTCAACTCTGTGTGGAATATCACTTATCTTCGTATTCCCTACCTCACTCATATACAGCGCATTGCCCTCCTTCAAATTTCTCTTCACATCTCACTCCGTTTTCCATATCTTATCACATTATACCCTACTCCTCAACCTCTGTCTAACTAACTACCTCTTCTCGCATTCCCTACCTCTAACACATAAAGGGCGTTCCCCTACTTCAGCCCCTGCTCTACCTCGGAACTCTCCTTATTTCCCTATGTCTCCCATATAAACGCGTTTTTCTCCTTCAAGGTTGTCTCAAACTAGAATCTGCCCTCATCTCTCCACATAAATGTATACTCTACTATTCAAACTCTCCTAGCCCAATACCTCTCCTCGGTTTGCTAGCTCTCCCATATAAAAGTCATATTCTTCCCTAGTATATCACCTCTTCCCGCAATCCCTATCTCTCCCGTATATAAATCCATATTTCCTCCTTCAGCATCTGTCTAGCCTATCATCTGTCCACGTTTTTCCTATTTCTCCTATATAAACGCATACTCCACACCTCATACTCTGCCTAGCCTAGCACCTCTGATCGTATTATTCCCTACCTCGCATATAAAGCGCATTCCCCTCCTCCGGACGCTGTCTAGCCTAGCATCGGTCCTTGTCTTCCCCATCTCTCTCATATAAACGTATTTTCCTCCATGAACGCTCCTCCAAACTAGCTACTCCCATCATTCTGCTCGTCTCTCCATATAAACGCATACTCTGTCATTCAAACCCTCTTAGTCTAATACCTCTCCTCGGTTTGCTATCTCTCCATATAAAGTCATACTCTACCCTTCAAGCCCTGTTTAGTCTAGCATCTCTTCTCGTATCTCTCCCATATAAATCGTATCGCACCCTCAGCATCTGTCTAGCCTATGATCTGTCCCCGTTTTCCCTATCTCTATCTCCATATACACGCATTTTCCGCCAGTGTTCATTTATGAGTAACAGAAGTTCATAAGTTCCATTACTTAATTGCAATATTACATAACCCATAATGTGAATAAGACACTCTACGATTTGCACTTGTGCTTCTTTAGTGTGCGTTTATCAGTTTGGACCGTGTGGTATGGGCATCGTAACGGAAAACACGGGGTGTTAAGAAACAATTGATCTTTAAACCATCTAGATCTCGAACTGAAGAGCAGTAGGTGGCCAAAAAGAATGAGGTGCTCCAACTGGGCAATAATGAATTGGAATTGGTATAAAAGACGTATGGTGGACGTTTAACCACGTTTCATCCAACCATACAAAATATCTCAAATTATTTTGTATGTATTTTAAAAAGAATGCTGTTAGCACTTTCCCTATTTACTGTGTTGAACGCAAATCCGAGATCAGGAGGACCTTGTTCAAAGAGATAAAGGTTTTCCTGAAATAGATCAGCTTCTTTGAGTGAAGAAATACGTTTTCGTGTGGTAGGATACTCATTTAGTAGGCATAGATAGGCATTCTTATTGCATTTAATTCAAATTTGTCCAATTCAGTTTCCCTGGAGTAAAGCAGTACTTATAAACAAAGTAGGCTAACATAAGAAGTAGTTGAACAGCGACCTTCAGGATACCATTAAGACGATAATGAGTCATGAAGTACCAATGTAAGTAATAAACTAAAGTTAGTGCCTTGAAGCACTCCTATTTATGAACGTGATGTTTATTGTTGACCCCTGACAGGCACGGAATATTTTGACCATGATTATCAATGAGAAGCGTATGCAAATTACTCTGGCGCTCCATTTATCATCGTTTCATTACAAAAACCTCCAGAAAATGGCTACATTTTAGGTATGATGTCTAATTCCGTCATATTTTCACATATCTAGTTCATGTTTTAAGACTTTGCCGCCAGTAAAACCTGTTGTCCTGGGCAGTGGCACGGCTCGACATCCCTTGAGCCGTCGCTCTCCGTACTCTAGTTCCCTAGGTCATGGGTTCAGACCTGATGGAGGACAATGGATTTTTTTGGGCGTAAAGGTCCCTAGTATGGATCCCTTTAGAAGGGAAGTAAAGTTGGTGATCCCTTGTGTAGATTTGCGGCACGTAAAAGAACCTCAATCCTGATAAAGAGATTTCTGAGCAAATTTTCCGACCTTTCACGCCCGCTATAAGGGTGGATCATTTAATTTGAGAGTGTATAATATCTCCATAGCTAAGCCTGTAGAAAAAAATTTAAACGGGAACCTACAATTACGGTCAAATTAAATTGATTCTAAAATGCCTATCACAACGTACTCCAAATAAAACTCGACTAATGGCATTTACTTTTCCCATAATGTCAAGAAACTTTTGTTCAATGCTTAGTTTTGGAGATATTGTACTGTCTCAACTTAAATGGTCCAGCCTGTATAATAGGACGCTAAAAACCACAGCAGTTGAAGAGCGTCCATAAATAACATTCATTTTAATTTTAACCACTTGAACCGGCCCTGCTCCTAGGGGGGTTGACCGTAACAATATGAGATGCGGATGTAAATGGTAGTGCTTATTCTGAACGCTCATTTCTGAACAACAAGCTTGTCAATAAAATATGGGTGAAAATCTCGATGATATTGCAATACGAATCAGAAATATTGTCGAAATTTTGCTGGTAGCAACTTGAAAAGGAATATTGTAATTCCTTTGTGCAGATTGTAACTGTCACTTCTCTCAGTTCTCACTTCACTGTTTTTATCAATGGAATTTAACTTAGTTCATACTGTCACAACGCTAATGTGAATTAGATCAATTTCCCCGACACTTCACCTTCCTTGTGATGTAGCCTCTTCTTTAGGGCATGTCACTAGCTTGGGAGGCGAGCACAAGGCGTCTACAATATCTTACTCCGTAACACAACTCGCTGCACATCACAGCAGTCGTCATCAAGACGCTCGCAGAACTGCACTTCATATTGCAGCAAAAGCGCGTTGACCAACTAGCTTAATCACTCACTGATTGGCTCTCGCGAGAACGCTCGCTTATATAGGCAATGGAATCTGTGACAGAGCATTCTAGAACTATCCCGAAACTCGTTCTGTAGGAGGGAAAAAGAAACCTTGCTTATCCGCCAATAGCGCTTCCTATATTTCAATTCTGGGTGAGAGAGTTGGTTATTACTTTTTACCTTCGATGTGACGGCACCGACCTACCGTTAACCTTAGTCATAGCCGCTGGGTCACAAAATGTTGCATTTAAAGACTGGTGCAAGATAAGCAGCGTTTCTGTTGTTAACCAAAGTGTGATACTAACTTATTTACATGAAAAATCAAAGACACTGAAAGCTTCCTCACTATAGTCTAATTACTCAATGCTTAAAATTGTTTTGTATTAAAAAAACATTGACACCAAACGTTTCTAAAGTCAATGATTAACACCAAAAACAATGTCTTATACCTCTTGTTTTATGATGAAATATTTTGGTTAAGGCTCTTTTAAAGTTGGTATGACTGCTCATTGCCATTTGGATTTTGTTTATTATACCGCTAAAGGTTTCCACAAGGACTTAAGTCACTAAAGTACTGCGTGTTTGGTATAAAACTGGCTTACCCAGTCCCCAATCGTCGCACTCACGACAGGCTTTCTGTCCCTCGGTTACCACTTAGTCATTAGCGTCAGTAGTCCACTATCATTTGCGAAGAAAGGAAGGAAGTTGTCTTTAGAACAACGTATATTTGTATGAAAATGTTATTTTAAATACGAATCGGCTTGTCGCGTTACTGAAGAATTCATCTTGAAGTTTCTTGTACAACTTCCTCCTTCCAGAACTTCAGTACAGTATTAAGAGAAGAAACATTGGACAAAATTGACGAAAATCTTGAAGTTCCCCAGGAAAATCACTATCGATGTTAGCACAATAAGTTGGGGTTTTAGTGACTTATGCACATGCAGCATTTGCTATGCGGCAAGAGTTAATTTTGTTATATTTTATGTACAGGTTTACAGATTTCAGAAGCGAAGACAGATTTCTGACACGGTCGGCTGTGGCATGTCGTGCTACCCAGACGCAAAACCACGTGCGACCGGGCAAGTTTTATATCGAAGACCTGTACTACTTTTCCGCGTGCTAGTAGTCTGACAAGCAGCTGTTTTAGAGAACATGTACTAAAGAAGTTGTAAAGCTTCAGAGTCTGGAGGTGCTGCTTCCCAAAGGGTCCCATATTCAATGACTATACCGGTAGTTATTCTGACTTTCTTGCAACCCCTTAAAGATAGCATTGGTCAGATTTTCCTGGGCAATGAACAACAGTTTTTTATATTTGTTATCCATAAAAGTTAACATACATAGTTATCGGAAAATAAAGAAAACTATTGCACTTAATTCTCCTTTTGGCCTTCACAGAATTACTTCAAGAAAGCAAAATAAGAGCAGAGCATTCTCAGAATTACATAATACTATATAAAACAACTTACAGGAAAAGAGAGCTTCTTATAAGCATTTTAATCCTTCATTAAAGTAGGCACTCCTTGTCTTTTCTTCCCTATTTTTCCTTCATGCAGTCTGCGCTCCTTCTCGCAATTCTCATTGTTCCCTGTGCTTTCACAACTGTGAATTTTCTCTCTCTGTTTTTGTGAAGGGTCTCAAATCGGCTTTCTATAAATTCAAAGATGCTCGGAAAGTTCTTAATGCTATTATGGCAGTCCGAAGACGCGTTCTGAAATCTGGTAAATTTTTCAAAAGAAACATAAGAGTGAATTGCGTAGCCAAGAGGTCAAGCCTATCGTTGTTTTTTAAAGGCAATGAAATAAGTGGGCTGCCACTTCGTGAAATTATCTATATTAGTTTAAACATTGTTTCTTATTAATTACTTACATCGTTACTGTATAAACTCCTTGCGAGTTTTCCAGTTTTCGAAGTATACCTAACTACCAAAGTATTGAAGCTAAGTGTATAGAATAAGTATACAAAATCGAAAAAATATATGTAATGCTTTAAAACATTTATACAAAAGGCATTAGGTAGGTTGTATATGAACGGGTCACCACTATTCAAACTGCTTCGTATAATTGTTTATTAAAACACTGTTTATAATTGTGTTTCCCATTCATGAAAATCGTTACGATAAATTAATAAATTAGGGGAGATTTTAAGGTAAAGTTAAAGTTGATATTTTGTTCATTATCAATTATTTCCAACGCGTAATTAAAGAAGAAAGAGAAATATAGTAAGCAGAGAAATTACTATGGAAAACAGTTGAAGGGAGAGATATTGAAACCCAAAGAAACTATGGGTGAAATGGAGGAGAAACAAAACTGTCGGGTAAATATAGGCAGTATTTATTTATGTAAAAAATGAGGTAAGAAAAATCCAAGAAGGTCAAAAGGAGTGGAATATAACTACTAATGTAATTAAGCGTAATCAAATAGGAAACAGAATAAAGCAGTCTTGCATATAAACAGAGAAATTACTAGAAAAAACACTTGAAGAGAGAAAATATGAACAGAAACAAACCATCGGTGAGAAGAAACAAAACTGTCGGGTAAATATAGGCAATATTTATCTATGTAAGAGAGTGAGGAAAGAAAGCTCCAAGAAGTACAGAAGGAGTGGAATATAACTAGGAAGATTTGGCTTTGTTATGTTAATCTAGAGGAGGTATGCAAAGATTTTTAAGGAAGTTTGTAATGAGACTGTGTAGCTTGGAAAGCTCGAACTTGTAGTCTAGTGGAAAAACCTTTGTGGCGAGTTTAAACGCTAGGGAATATAAGGAAATCCTCATGAATTAGGAGCAACATTAAAGATATTTTGGAAGGGCAAAACGGCGAAAAAGGGGATAAAGAGGAAAAGAAATAAAAATGAAAAATTGTTGGGAGAGGGAGTAAAGGAAGAAATTGCTTGCTAAAGGCTGAACGGAGGCGTGGGGGATAACAAAATGCTACATTATAACGGAAAAGCGGCGAGCAGAAAGTGAAAATGGCTAAGGAGAACGTAAACGTGGGATTTGGCTACTTTAAGGAAATTCGAGTGCATATTTTTTATAGCGCAAAAAGAAAATAAGACTTATTTCCCATTCCCGTGATTGCGTAGTCTTAAAGAAACATGCCTGGAAAGATGCTATCCTTGTCTTATGCCTCTCTTTCGTAGTTTATTCTTGTTCTTACTGTACCAGCCTCACCTCTTTTATCTGGCCATTATTCCTCGCTTCTACGATTTCCTTGCTTTTAGTCCTGTATTTTATTATATATGAATTATTTTCACCTTTTTCTACTAACAACCTTCCTCTTGACTTTACTCATAATAATTGTTTGTTCTCAGTGTTGCAATTTAGAATACCCACCCTTATTCATCACACGCTTCCGATTTACCTACATGGGTTTTCCTTTCTCCTCTTCCCTTTTTAGCTTGCACTCCCTCATTCCACCTTCACCTACTTGTTGCTTCACATGTGATGGTCTGGATAAATTCTCTCTTTCGGATCTGTAGGAAGCTAGGTATCCGGTTCTAGTTTTTAATTTATGGGAATTACATGTAACTAACACGACCATTAATACTAACATATCTTACACATGGAAATCAATTATTTTCCATCCATCTATTCAAGAGGGCTTGCTTTGATACAATACAAGCGGACAGATGAAACACTATTCTATAGGTTTATTTCCTATTCTGCCTTGAATACGCTGATATACAACGTGAATCAGCATCCCTATCAACACGGGTAGCCGAGGTCATTAAGGCATATATTAGTGAAGCACCCTGTGGTTCAAATCTCGCTAGACCGTCCTCCCTGACTGAGGTATTTTCCATGTTTTCCTCCGTCCTCATAACAGCAAATGCCAGGGAGGTACGCTAAACTTATGCCTAAAATTATTAAAGCACAGATTCAATATCTTAGTATAACCAAGCAATATGATAAATGATCTGAAAGGTTTCCTTTCCAAATATAATTTCATTTCATCAGTGTCTACGTCTGTGGTGCCGTATACAGTAGGAACGGACGTTAAACAGTATTTTAAAAAGTCACCAGCCTCTAATTCGCACCTATAATTTTATGTCTATAGAGACCATGAATGAAATGTATGAAATTTTCTCATTATTAAATCGCTTCTGGACCAAACCTCCAATGCAATGAGGCTTTAAAATTATGTTAAATGGGTAGCGTAGGCTTGAAATCAAAATTCTATGTTAGAGTCAGTCAAAAGTTTTCGTTGTGGTCGAGTGAACTAGTCCTCACAAAATAGTAATGTCTATCCGAGGAGCGATGATCTTAACATGGCACTTCATTTCATAAATGTTTAAATCAGTCGCAGAGGTTTACAGTCATTATCACATAATGCATTGTATTGAAAATATCCGTATGTGTGTCAGTGAGATAGGGGTATGCGTATTTATTTAACGTTATTTCTTCATCTCAAGCAGAGCTGTTTTTAGAACATTAAACTTTTTCCGAGCGAGCTAAAAACCATAGCGGCTACGTTTGTTCTAGCTTTGAATGGTATTCAGGCTATATGTTACTGAAATGACTAATTTAAAAAAAATGCTAACCAATTTAATCCATACTTTTATCATGGATATGTTCACTGTCATTACAATAGAAAATTAATTTTCCTGAACGTGAGGCACATTTTAATACCATAAACTCAAAAATGTTGCAAATATTATTTAAATAAATGTGTTTACAATGACGGATTGGGCGCAGGTTTTAAATGAAATGAATGAAATGCACGTATTTAATAAGTTACTCAGCCATATGGGAATTACAAATCCTAAGGGATGGGCAAGGATTCACACATATTCATTATTATGAATACATTGTGTAAACGCATTAATTTATATTGTTAGAAAATACCATACATAAAATAATACTTACTGGCAAAACTACTTATATGTTGTGGAATATTAATTGAAATTGTATTAATTATAAAGGAGAGATAAAAAGAAAAACGAATAACGTCAAAAGGAAAATAAGTTATAAAGAAAGAATAAAAAACAATAAATTCACCATATTTGAAACATTTTATGACATAACAGTGTAAACCCTAGAGAAAATTATAATTGAAATATGTTAAAAATGAATTTGAATTGTTATGATGTTATTTATATTAATATGTGATTTATTTAACTTATAGAATTTGTAGATAATTTGTAACTTACTTCGTTCTGCTTGGCAACCAAGCTGGTATAAATAAAAAAAACATTCAACTTTTTTATGACTTAAATAAAATGTTTCACAAAGCAGAGGACGCACTGAGAATCGCTTAATTCAAATATTTACCTGGAAAGCAAGTTATATTTCATTGTATGCCAGAGTTGATCAATAATTAATTGTTTAACCAATATAAAGAATCAACAACGGGAGTTAAGAAATTGTAAGTAAAACTGAACTAAAAAGTTAACTGTTCTATGATTTATCATTCACATTGCCCATGAGAAAATAAATCACTTTTCAGTGAAAATTATTATTGCTATTCTTATTTAAAATGCCTTACCTTAAAACACTAAAGAAACCCTGGATAAGAGTAGATTGCTATTAACTGAGCTATTCGTATTTTAAAATCTGTTAAAATACACCAATATACCAAGTAAATTAAAATAAAGTTTTAACAAGATTCTAAAGCGCAACACACGCTATAGAGTTCCAACAGTAACGAAGTGGGATAAAGTTTCCGCCAGGAATCCTTTCTGCCAAACCAGGCAGACACGATACTGCCAACTGATTTTATCATATACCCTCCAAATCAAGCAATTGCAAGTTACAGCATCAGAGACTACCAGATCATCAGAGAACTACAAGATCAACCCAATACCGAAGCAAAATACCGTTTCAGATTAAATTAAAATTAACAGTTTTCTTGGAAAACATAAAAAAGTATACAACGCTTGTATCAAATCACTAAAACCATAAATTCAAAACTACGCTTGATATTGCTATTTAAATCCCTTTATCTGCTTTGAAATAATCTATACCGAAAATGTAAAAGAAATTGAAATTGCATTATGATAAACATTTTTGATTGTCGAAAATCTTAGAAAAGATTTTACGAGAAAATCAAGTTATGAACCATCATGTATAATTTGCACTCATCTACGCAGGTTCATTTGAATGTTACATTTGGCATTTAAATGACCGCAAGGGTAAATCTAAATTGAGTCGTGGTTATGCATTGTTTCAATATATCCCATATGAATATTTTTTAAAAAGTATTTTCTCCAAACTTTACCGAGATGCAGAAATATTCATTATTAAGATAAAGTCAGTACAAAATGAGGAAAATAGATCATCATACTGTGCAATATTCAAACATATCTAAATAACACTGAACAAATCCCTATGACTGTGCAGCCACTTTGATGCAGTACAGTTCTTATATTATAGCTACCTAGCAAATGAACTCGGTTATAACCTCAAAACTTTTCTTGTATGTGGTTCAATAAGGAAATGTAACATTAATTTGTTTAACATATTCTAAGTTATGTCATTGTACAATGATTTTGATAAAGCCTATACCATGCGAGTCCCAGCTAAGTGCACACCTCCGTTTACAAAATGATATCCATGTAATAGGTCATTTGTTAGCTAAGAATTTTCAGATATGTGTATCAACGTACAATCTACTCAACATGTTTTAAAAAAAAGTGCTATCATTCCGGTGTTCCTCTCCAATGGGAGAAACTGAAGGGGGAATACTTTTATTTCTTAGACAGCTTTTCTATTGTATACGTTTTTGCTTGCCAGTATAGGTGAATGAAATTCTCGTGGACGCCATACTAAGATTCATCGCGTAGTGGAGTGCGAAACTTCAAAACTAGAAATGTTGGACTATCTTGTATAGTTTGTGCCTATATGTCTTACAGACAACAAAGGATTCTGTCATGACAGGTTATTTAACATAACTGAACAAGAGCGAAGGAATTTTGTTAAAACTTACTTTGGCATTTTATATCTAGGGTTTAAACAGGAATTAAGCTAAAGGTAGATATCACTGAGGGGCCGAGCACTGCAAGTAGGCCGTCACGGCCCTTTTTGCTTCTAACATGACCCCGAGGAGGGAGGAATGAGGGTAGATACCCGAAGGGCGACCAGCGCCGGATGGCGATGGGTGGAAACAAGGACGGGGTCCCTATTGTTTCCAGATATAACGCTTCCAACGCTATCCGACCTCACCCAGGAGCCCATAATACACGGCGGTCCCACCTTCAGAGGTGGGTTCCAACTGACGCCTGGAAAGAAACCTATGCAAAGCACAATTCAACTGCCCAATCCGCCGGCGTCGCCTGTTCTACAACCCTGAGACAGATGACCATGAAGGAGTTGATGGGTACAGGAGTTTGGGGACAAGAACTGGTAGAAGAGGAACCACCCAAGTATTCGCCTGTCGACATGAAAAACCCATGAGTGAGGATGGTCGGTAGCCGAGGATCGAAACCGGAACCTCCTGAATGCGAGTCGCATCACCTCTCATAGAGACATTCCAGAAACATGTGTTTCTAAATATTTCCTTCTCTATTTCTTTCCTTCTTCCTTCCTTCGTTCTTTTTTGCTTTGTTCTTTAAAGAACATTTTTCATGCCATGGTATGTACTTCATGCAACAAATATTTATTTGGACATACAAATGTGTGATAAATTCATAAAAGCTCATAGCGCGATTTCTAAAATTATGGATAAAGTATGTTTTAAAATAAAGCCTTTCTGTTTTAACAACACACAAAGGTTTAAAGGTTCTTCTTTGGCGAATATTCCACTATTTCCAGTTAGAATTATTTGCAGAGTTTGCAGATACATTTGTGTCTGCCGTTATTGTTAACGCTTTTCATGCAAGTGCCAAATGCAAGGGATATAGATGTCACCCTTTAATCTAGAAGCATATTTTTACACGCGCGTTCCCCTTTCCTTCCAAGAGAGTCAGAAAATCACAATTGAAAGCTAACGTCAAGGTTGCCGTAGAGTAGAATATGCAGTTTCCGAAACCGCCCCAAATTTCCAAGTGTATTGCACAGATTATACCATTTGCTAGCATTATTTAATTCTCAAGATAGTTATTTTGTGTTTCTTCAGTGCACTCTGTAATGTTTAATGAAAGCAATGAAAACTGAAAACATTTGTGTGTGTGTCTGACAAACGTTGCTTAATTTTTAGCGAAATAATGAAATACAATACATGTTTTGTGTAGCGTTTACTGGGTGTGCATTCTGCCACTCTGAGCCGATGTTTCTTTCTTACTCTCAAGTGATAGCGGTTTTGTTCTGTTCTCTGCCTCACCCTCGCTGAGCCCAGACCTTTTGTTTTTTTATATTTTTTCAATGGAGGAGAAAACACGTACTTACCTCAGCTTGTTTCGGAAACTGACAGTGTGGGACTCGCCAGTATATAGATATACCCACTAAAAGTTCCTCCACCGGATAGGATGAAGGATAAAAAAGGAATATGGCTAAAGGTAGCACGGTTCCGTATAGCACCGGCGTTAAGTGTGCGAACTGAGCTGCCGCCCAATGGATGGAAGCGGGAGAAAGGCAACAGCCATGACTAACTAGAAGTTCGAAGGTAATAATGATGTTGAAAATTAGAGGGTGGCAATGAAGAGAAGTATTGTCGGTCCGAAGACGTGGTCAATGTGGCATTCTGGCTTTGAACTGCTCAACGAAGGTAATAGGAGCCGTCCGTCGAGAGGTAGATGACTCCTGTTGCCGAAATTGTGTGGCTAGTTCTGCGAGGTTGGTGTCCAGAACCCAAAGGTTCTGATTCTGGTGGTCTTCATTGCAGAAGGCATTGCGTGCCGGCAGATCTGGGGGACCTCAGTGATAACCACGCTGAAGCGGCTGCGGTATGATGGCGCCCGCTTCTGAAGGAGAGACCAGTCTGTGAGATACTGCTCTGCTGCGATAGCGATCTTTCTTCTTCGACCATACATGAAGCTGCGGTGGCCAGCTGCTCCTTGACAGCCCTTCTCCTAGATTGATCCATGTTAGGCTACGAAGTCTCGAAGAAGAGTCAGGACATGAATGTACAGCTCTGAGCAAGTGACGGAATGGAAACTCACTATAAGATGGGTTAGTCTTTCGCTGGCTTATGTCTTTTATAGTGCGGTCGTTTTATCGTGAGGCCACGGATCGCGCTATGCGTGCTCCACACACTATCTGTTACACTGGGGTTTTTCGTTGCGTTATTCCCTTGTTACTTACTCACGAGTAATGTAACATGCACTATAATGAGTACCTACTAACCTTGTTATATCTGCGTGAAGACATTCCTCATATCTTCGGATGAAATTTGCATTCACGCGCATAAGTTCTTGCGTAATATTCATAATTTGTGGTTTTATATTGTCCATTAGTTCGTCTATGTTGTATTGTATTGTTCCTAATAGAGGCACCAATGTCGTTGCTTATTTCCTCCATTAGAACATCTCGTTTTCGCTTAACGACCCTGCTGTCCTAAACCTATTAACCAGACAACCGTTTCTTTACCTGGAGTTGGAATACAGGAAATTTATCCCGGAAATTGTCTACACACTTGTCTAAATGTTTCGATTTTTAGTAAACTATGTGACCAAAAGTAACCGGACACGCCCACAAAAATACATTTTTCATCTTAGGTGCATTGTGCTACCACCTACTGCCTGGTACTCATTATCCGCGACTTCAGTAGTCATTAGACATGGTGAAACAGCAGAATGGGACGCTCCGTGGAACTCACGGACTTAGAACATGGTCAGGTGATTGGGTGTCACTTCTGTCAGAAGTCTGTACGCGAGATTTCCACACTCCTAAACATCACTAGGTCCACTGTTTCTGATGTGATAGTGAAGTGGAACGTGAAGGGACATGTAAAGCACAAAAGCGTACAGGCCGAACTCGTCTGTTGACTGACAGAGACCGCCGACATTTGAAGAGGGTCGTAAAGAGTAATAGGCAGACATCCATCCAGACCATCACACAGGAATTCCAAACTGCATCAGGATCCACTGCAAGTACTATGACAGTTAGGCGTGAGGTGAGAAACCTTGGATTCCATTGCCGAGCGGCTGCTCATAAGCCACACATCACGCAAGAAAATGCCAAACGACGCCTCGCTTGGTGTAAGGAGCGTCAAAATTACACGATTGAACAGTGGCAAAACGTTGTGTGGAGTGACGAATCACGGTACACAATGTGGCGATCCGATGGCAGGGTGTGGATATGGCTAATGCCCGGTGAACGTCATCTGCCAGCGTGTGTAGTGCCAACAGTGAAATTCCGAGGTGGTGGTGTTATGGCGTGTTCGTGTTTTTCCTGGAGGGGGCTTGCACCCCTTGTTGTTTTGCGTCGCACGATCACAGCACAGACCTACATTGATATTTTAAGCATCTTCTTGCTTCCCACTGTTGAAGAGCAATTCGGGATGGCGATTGCATCTTTCAACACGATCGAGCACCTGTTCATACTTCACGGGCTTGGCGGAGTGGTTACACAATAACATACCTGTAATGGACTGGCCTGCACAGAGTCCTGACTTGAATCCTATAGAACACCTTTGGGATGTTTTGGAGCGCCGACTTCGTGCCAGGCCTCACCGACCTACATCGATACCTCTCCTCAGTTCCGCACTATGTGAAGAATGGGCTACCATTCCCCAAGAAATCTTCCAGCACCTGATTGAAAGTATGCCTGCGAGAGTGAACGCTGTCGTCAAGGCTAAGGGTGGGCCAACACCATATTGACTTCCAGCATTAGCGATGGAGGACACCACGAACTTGTACGTCATTTTCAGCCAGGTGTCCGGATACTTTTGATCACGTAGTGTATGTACGTACATAAAAATTCGTTGTTTAAGGGTGAATTTGTCGGCAGACATTGCAGTGGACTAAGAACAAGACATTAACACTGTTAAGCAAATCGCACACAACACAGATGTCTTCTATAAGCTTTCACCTTCGAGATGCAATGCCCAACTTTCTTTACAGCACGAACACATAGCAGCGACTGTATCGTAGCTGGAAAAGGTATCCTTAATCACGTCACGCGCCGCCACTTCTGAGTCGAAAAGTTCCGAGTCACAGCAGTACAGTGTACTACGCTATGTCCGGCTTGTGGCATCACGGCCCTTGGTTTATACGTACCACACAACTTCACCACGAACTTGTACTATGCTCTATGTCAGAGCACATATCTGTTCTTGCTCACTCAGCCACTTCATCAGGTGCCTGGGGCGGTACATTTTTCACTTGGAAGGAGATCCACCGCAGCCCTAAGGATTAGGAGTCGCCTTCCACAAGACCTACTGTCATTCGACGAAGACGCCAACACCGAAGTCAACAAACTGTAAACTTATTCCAGATTTTTTAATTGTACGAATAGTTAATGTGAATGAGGGGCCTCATTTGGCTGACCATAATCTACTTGTTGCATTGTTCCTTATTCTGTTAACCTGAGTCTATATAGCAATGTAATGCTGGTCCACCTTTAAATAAATAAATAAATAAATAAAAAGCAACCGACCGCACTGTATTTGTGCATTTTAGAATTTTCTATTCGGCAAGCGGTGTTTTGAATGGGTCACGGCAGACATTTTTAAACATTTCCGGGTCGAAGAAAGTTACTTTGTAACATGGGTATTTGGATAAATATATTATACATTTGTTGAATTGTATTTTAAACTTGCTAACGTTTTTCAAATAGGCAAAGAATAGGCAAAGCCTGTAAGTTTCTGATTTGAAAATAAATAGGCAACTGTGCTTGTTAATTTTATCTGTTTCATTTGCCTAAATCCTCGCCCATAACCAACACAACCAAACAAAGATCCATCGGGTTGGTAATTCTGGTTAATGAGGCTGGTATAACAGCATTTAAAATAAAAATCAGATTGGCACAATGGTTAATCATTGACACATACAAATCCTTTAGGTGCTTATTGAAGCATTCAACGAAAAGGAACACAGTAGGCATTTTTATTTCACAGTTTGAGAAATAAGCGGTTTCATTTAAACATATAACGAAGTATACTGTGACGCCACTATGAGCCTCAGCTATCCTATAGGCTGTACCGACCACCGACTGACTGAAGAAATGAGCAAACGAAGTAGCGTGTTATCGAGAGATAACGGGATTGCTCTGTAACCTTCCTTCTCCCCGCCTCCAGAACAGTCTAAAGGTCTCTCGAAAAGTCCAGCGATCGCAACATCTTGTGTTCGACTCTGCAGTGAAGTATAAGAGGCTGCTTCGTGCGAATTTCATTACACCGCTACGTCACGAAGAAAAGTGAAGTGACAAGCTAGATCACATTAGTCAAGTGACAGTGATGACTGGATAAATTCACAATATTAAATTATCTGCAGGGCATACAAATTTAGCAATGTGTTCAAATCAAATATGTGGATGGATGATATAGTTTAAAGAGTGGGTCAGTTATGCAGGCCGCTGTTCTGACGTCATATTGCAATTCCAACTGTAGCGAGACGAAAGCTCAGAGAACAAAATGAAGATAATAAAACATGAGGGATAGTTTCTCTTCCATTATAAATTTCAAGCATACTTGCCTTTATCGTTACATTATTGAACTGTAGTACCACTAAAAGTGCTCAAAGCTTACTCTTCTGCTGAAATAAGCGTTTAAAGACTAAACGGTAATGTAATGTTTCCACTTCCCTGTAAATATAGTCACACCCTAAGTGAATGACGTACTCCTTTTACATGGCATATGCATATATTTAGGAGTTAAACTAAAATGCTCTCGGAGCTTCAAGGATCTTACTATAAACATATCAAAAGTCAAGCAACTAAAGGAATTATGGAGTGATATCAAAGGCAGCATATGAAGAGCTTCTCTTTCTCGAATAAAGTAAGTGCTTAATTTGTGAGAGGCTTCTTCCAAAAACGACGAGTACTGAAAACAGCCGTTCATTGCTAGCTAAAGGCACAGTCATCTTTGACCATACCGGTACCCATGAATTCCTTGGAAGTGAATATGCGCTTACGTATGTGTGAAATACCATCCTTACTTCACGACTCACAACAGTGATATCTTCCGGATGCATCAGTGTGTTTTAAGTAGCCGACAATGAATAGGCAATGGAAATGGAAACCAGAGGCTGTTAACAGTGTAACTAGTTACTAAAACACGTCTGCCACGTATTTTTAGTGGAACCTTTAATCTTTAATGATGACCGAAGCACACTCGTTTAATCTTAAATTAAACAATAATAGAAAATAAGTGTTTTAGTTTAAACGTTCACTTATTAGGCTTTTAATGTGACAGAAAATTGGGTAAAGAAGTTTATACTTGTCAAATACAAGACTTCATTTACTTATTGAGTCTTCCAACGAAAGAAAATAACAGGAAAATTAGTATATTTATTTAAGGAAGTAAGAAAATGCACATAAACAGCAAGGTAATTGATTTTGCATTTAGTAAACGATACTATGAAGTAAACATTCCATTTTTATTTAAATACAAAGTAAAATAAAATTTACACGACCTTTAAGGTTGGTAACAGACCTTATATCGAATCCGTGACAGCGAGCGAAAAATGCCACTACAGTGTGAGGATGTGTTCTATTCATCTGGACGTTATTGCAACATGGTAACTTCAGCATAAAGTACGATTTGCACAAAGCAAGTTCTGGAGGAAAGAGATGTTTAAGGAAGAAAGTGAAGGTGGCAAGAAATGTAGTTAATTTATTGTTCCATCATATGCCTTTAATACACCAGCGGAATCCTTTCGTTTTTAATTAGACGAAATATACAGGTTTTCTGCTCAAACAAATGTTGGCAAACTAGAATAGTACTGTGAGGCAGTATTTTTAACACTTAAATGATTTTAGTCTAATTATATAATATATAAATTCAGTAACAGCCCACCTAAAAGCAATATGTGTATGTAACAATATATAAAAAGTGTATATTACAGTCATTGTATATGTTTAAATTATTGTATACATGTAATAATGTTACGTGAATGTATTAAGTAATTTAATAACGTAGGAGCTGTAAGAAAAACAGGTTAAAAGTTGCTAACAATGAGGTAACTTTGAGGCAATAATGAATTAGAAAGTAATGATACTACTGGTAATTCTTGGAGCAACAATAATGTAATTTTTGAGACAGTTTAATAAATGGCCAATCAACAACCAGAAAAAGCTTTAGTTAAATGATGGTATTCTATTGGATTAGGAATAGCCAATCAGAGACGTGAAATACAGCAATTTACAAATTTATGCGGTAGAAATCAAGTCAGTTGCTTGTAGACAGCACTCATAACTGGACGCGTTGGTTGTAGACAGTGTTCCTAACCGGACACGAGATGCGTCTTCGAGAAATTTAATACGTATTCGTGTGAGACAAAAATAGTTTACGTGCTAAAAAGTGCAAGTAATTAATAAACAAATCTCACAGATCTCTCTCTATATCAGTGAAGTGTTATTTAAATAGTGTCAAGCGTTAATAAATGGAGTGAAGTACAAATTATAATCTGTGTAAGCCTACATTTTTAGCCGCACTACTCCCTGCAAAGAAATCCATGTCTCTAACAATAATACTGACGCAGCCGAGGCAAACATAAGTATATAATATTTAAAGAAACAGTCAAAATTACAGTCAATATTTTTAAGTTTGGGGCGAAGGCTACCGGAAACTTTTTATCATACGTGCGGTTGCAACTACTTCAAGTTCGGCCCCCCAACAATCGAAATACAATACAACTCCTACAACAAAATAACTTCTTCAACTGTAATTTTTTATTGTCTTTGTATATAGATCTACTTCTTAATAGGTATTTCTTTAAGCCGTTACAAATTTCGAAGCATGAAAAACCAAAAGAATAACATACAGTTAATCCAAAGAAAAGCAGGGTAAATAAATGTATGTGTGTGTGTTTAAAATTCTTAAGTAAATTACTTCTAAATAATATATATGGGTATTAGCGCAGCTTCTGCTAGTTAATAATGAAAGTGAACAGTTTAGTTTCAATACAAAACGTGCTTCAATGCAGTGCTGCAGAAATCAGTCAATATTCGCGTTCCCCATCACTATTATAAGGTTTTATGGCCAAACTCCATAATTCTAAAATTACTTTCTTCCACTTTGGTGCCGTGGTCCACTGGTTTTTAAAATGGCAGAAGTGGCCAGGACTCCAAAGCCGGAAGTAAAATAATGTTCTAGACTTTAATACCTGTATAATTATTGTGCAGTGATATTGAGAACAGCGTATTTGGTGGGAAATAATATGGGTCTGAAGGGATGAAAGGTTTGAAATAAGGTTATTAAAATGTGTAAAAGCTATCTTGATTTGGCCTGAGTTTCTCTGTTAGTGTTTAGTGCTGCAGAGATGCCGCTATCGCAGAAAACCTCACGCAACACGCTGCTAGTATTAAGACAGCGTTTGCTATGTTCACAGAAACAAAGAATCGTTTTAATACATACTTTATTAACCGTACCAAAGCATGTATACCATTATTGTGTCTTCTACAGTGTACTCAGGTTCGAACCTTGATGAGGTTGCCTGAATGACGTTTTAATTCGAAAATTTCACTCAAATCTATGGAAGGAATATCATATACAGGGTCATTCATAAGTCAGTGTCACATTTCGGAAATTTGTTGTAACATAAGTACTTGACATATCAGTGTGAATGATATACCAAATGAAAGGCAATCTCTCAAAGTTTGTTTGGTATACCTTACAAGTGTTCAATGTGTGCGCCTCTGGTTACACGGGAGACATCCAGGCGATAGCTCAATTCAGCCCACACCCGCACCAGCATGTCACGGTCGATCTGCTGTAATGTGATCTTGGAGGTCCCTCAAGTCAGCTACAAGTGGTGGAATGAAGACCGTATCCTTCACTTATCCCCAGAGAGAGAAATCACATGGTGTTAATTCCGGGGATTGGGGCGGCCACCGAAACAATGCGACGTCATTGTTAGCATTTCGTCAAATCCAACGTCGCGGTAAGTTCTGTTTCAGGTACGCGCGCAAGAGTCGATGGAAGTGGGGTGGGGCCGCGTCCTGTTGGAAAATGAAGTCACCTCTGTCTGTGAGTTGCGGCATAAGCCATTGTTTTAACATGTCCAAATAAGTGTTGCCAGTCACTATGGATTCGGCGAAGAAAAAGGCCCGTAAACCTTGTCCTTTGACAGGGCGCAGAAGACGTTGATCTTTGGGGAGTCGCGCACATGCTCGACTGCCACATGTGGGTGTTGGGTTCCCCAAATGCACACGTTGTGACGGTTCACTTTCCCCGACAAGTGAAACGTTGCTTCGTCACTGAAGACGAGTCTGTCACCAAAATCATCATCATCTGCGATTGTGTGCGAACCTCCTTGTCACCATCAGTGAGCGTCTGAAGGAGTTTCAGTTTATACGGTTTCACCTTCAATTGCTTGCGAAGAATCCGCCACACAGTCGACTGAGGCATTCCCAGTTGCAGACTTGCACGATTTGTCGCTTTCTGAGGGCTGGGCGCAAACAACTCAAGAACACCTGCGGCAGTGACGTCTGACGGTCCCGGCCCTGCAGGACGTTTGTGTGGACACAGACAAGCAGTGCGCTCGAAGGTTTCATACCACCTCTTGATGGTCCTGCGATCTGGCGCATCCTTGTGAAAACGAGCGTGAAATCGCCGTTGAAAAGTCACAGTAACCTCTGTTTTCGCAAATTGTATTACGCAAAACGCTGTCTCGTTATCTACGAACGCCATTTTGTACACTTCTGCCGCCAGTGGCCAACGGCGTCACTACAACATGTGCGCTTCACGTGACACAAACCTGGAGTTTCCATACGTACACATGATTCGGACTCGCACGTGTCATACATCACGCACAAGATGTTTTTCAAATGTGACACTGACTCACTATCCGCTAAACATAGCTTACTCTTATTTAAATTCTACAGACCGTTCTTACAAATATTATTTTATCAACTATTGTGTACACACATTTGTAGAAATAGTTTCGTTAACTCATTTCGTTGTGGATACCAGAGGTATACAGGAAGCTGAATCGGTAGTCAGATGTTTAAAAGCGGATCGCTATATGTTGGCCGTGAAAACCTGACGCTTTCCAAGACATAACAACAAACAATTGAATTGTGAACTCTTCAAAGAAGTGCCAAAGTATTGGAATATTCAAGCCAATAGCAATGGATATCTCGGAAATGGTTAATACAAGAAAAACGTTATTTAAAATAAACTTTATGTTTTAAAGAGATCCAATGTTTTAATATATAGTCAACTGAAAAATTCAATGTCAGAGCCGGGATTTGAACACGCTTCTCCCGCTCCCCGTGAAGTTTGCTCTACGAGTCTACAGCACTGAGTTACTGCGACAACATGTTGGTGGGATATGAATTCGCCAATTGACTTAAGTTGTTTCCCAGACAGACCGCTAAGGCATCTCACTGGAGGTGACTAGTCTTAGCGGCGACCTGCTATCGCAAGTACCTCAGTGCTGAGTAAATGGTTTTTTTTAAGTTTTTACTTTTTTATTATATATAATTTCGATTAATTATATATATGTAATAAAAAGTAATATTCATTTATTGTGTAGTACGTTCTTGCGTCTCTCCCACGGTTTAACATTTATAAAAGCTATACAGAATTCTTTATGAATGAAGAGCGTGAAATTCAGGAAGAAATATTTGATTTGTCGTGTAAACCTCTTAAATAGGTTATTTTAATCAAAATTGTTATTGTCATTTTTGAGAAAATAGATCACTCTATTTCTATTTTCTATATAGGCTGTAGTTGGATGTGAGAAGAATTCTTGAAAATCTTCATGTCGAATCTTTGAAGGGTACTAAACGGAAATACCGAATTGGTAGTTATTCAAAACACACACACACACACTCACACCCACACATACACACACACACTGAGTTTTTGATAAAAAAAGGTTTTGTTTTATTTAGCGCCTCAAAACATATATTTGTTTGCGAAATTTGGATCTCGAATTTTTTAATTGTATACAATACCTCCTCTACATACTTTCAGGGAAAATACAGAAAAATCTACATACTACAGTATGCATATTACATACTACTCCTGTATATACTACAGAGGAAATAATACATAAAGTAGGCCTTCCATATCTGGAATAACTAAATAAACATCCAGAAGGTATTTTGGGTTACATATTGTAAATATATCTTTATTGCCAATCAGGAAAGTTCCATTATTCAAAACAATAAGTGATTGTGGTTTATTAATATTGTGCAAAAATATTTTTACATTATTTACTATTTACCTGTAGTAAGTAGAGGAAGTATTGCACTCCAGCCAAAATGTCAGTATGGATATTTTACAGTAAATACACGTTTTGAGGTCCCAGAATCCAAAGAAAGCATTTTTAATTTCCCTACTAATTACCTATAGTAACCACAGGAAGCATTGCGTTCCACACAACAAAATCTGATGAACAGAATTCACCGGAAATACACCTTTGAGGTGCCCTGAATTGGAAGCTGGAAGTGGGCGCATTCGGTAGATCCCGGGTCGATTCCCGTCTAACTCTATTCAGACCTTGGGTTTTCGTTGTTTTCCCTGATCGGTAGGTGATGTTGTTATGGTTTCTCATCTATCACGGTGGTGCCGGAAGATGACGAGGATGCTTGCTCATAGGTCTTGGTTGACGAATTGCTCATCGCCCACTCTAAGCGGCTCCAGCAGTCTTCAAATATAGAAATGTTAGGGGCTTCCGCGCGTCTCTATGGCATATCTGCCTGCGCTCTGTATTCTTCTGTGGTTACTTCACTTTATCCCTTCCTTCTGGGGGAGTTGCCACAACAATCTATGTAGGTCGTACTGCGCGAGGTGTGCCCCTCCGTTGTGTAACTTAGTCTATACGAGTGCCGCTAACTTAGAGCCAAAGTCTAAAGGTTACGGCCTGTATTGTATAAAAGGTTACATGTGGGTAAAGGTACATTTGTTTGGAAACGTACTTGTATATGACAACGTTATGCGGCATAAAAACTTAATTTTTAGTTTAATTACGAAAGGAAAAAAAAGAGACAAACAAATTGTTCACAGCAGAAGATAAAATCGCGAGTTCCGGTATGACAAGTAGAGATTTTAACCACAGCAGTACAGTACCGTACTATATATGCTAACCTCCATGTAGGCTACCTATGCCAAGAATTGCAGGTAATGTACATTACCAGTCAGTCTGTGTTGGTTAGAACACGAGCACTTGTTTCCCACAGGCGATGCGAGCGATCCTGCATCCAGCGAAACCAGAAAAGCCGAGCTCCGAGAGATCGCTGGTTTTTAGTCCTCTACCCTGAATCCAAAAAAGGCATTGTTAGGAAAAGAACCCTGTGATGTGTGTATGTGAACAGCAAGCTCATAACGAAAGGTCGTTCAAACATCAAACTTGGTATTCGACACGAAAATTTTCAAGAAAATCCCATCACCCAAAACTACACTTGACATGGAAAACATTTCATTATTTTTTATTTTCCCAAAGATTTCTCTAGCGATTTTGATTAAATACCTTATACTTAATATATTTTATGACAAAACACAGTATAAATCTTGAATTTTCTGGGATTAGTGTGCGAAGTCCTCTTCATTTGTAAGGAGTTTTGTACAATTTTGTATGATGGATAAAACATAAGAGATAAAAACTGAGAACACAGCAAACGTAGATATCTTTAAAATAATATAAAGTTTTGCACCAGCCATTTCCATGATATCGTTATTATTGATTTGAATATATTAAGACTGTCATTTTTACTTTCTCTACTACGTATAGTAAGTAGGGGAAGTATTGTATTCCACCCAAAAATTTGATACCGGGATTTCACCGGAAATACGTGTTTTGAGGCCACCTGAATAAAAAAAAACATTTTTGGACACATGTCCGTGTATGTGTGTGTGTCTGTGAACAGCATAATTCAGTAACGAACAGTCGGATAAACACCAAACTTGGTATTTAGGTTCAGTATCTTCCAGAGATGCGACACGAAGGTTTTCAAGAAAATTCCCCTGCGCAGATTACCCTTTACATGGAACATTTTTCGAAAATTTTAATTTTCTCAAAAATAGCTCTAAGGATTTTGATTAAAGTATCATATGTTTAAGATATTTTCATAACAAACGAATTGTATATCTCGAATTTTCTGGGAATGTGTTCAAAAGTATTCTTCATTGTGAACGACCTTTGCATAACTGGTAAACCAAAAGAGATAGACCAAACTTAACTACACAAAAATTTAGATCGCGTTAAAATACACAATTTATGTAATATACATTTTTTTGTTGTTGAGTGAACCATTTTCGAGATATTGCTTGTTATTTGCTTAAATTTTCCAATGCATATACTTTTTTCTCAAATGGGAATTCGTTATTCATTTTTTTTGTCCTGGTAATGCAAAGAGAATGGAATACTCCACATAGCAACCAGCTCTTAAAATATTTGACTATCGCTTAAATACTACCATATTCCCCTTGCATCTACAAGAAAATTAGCAATAAGATTAACATCTCGATATCTCGATTAACATGAAGCATATGGAGAATAAGCGTTTGTAAAAATAGTTTCTACACCAGTAGAGAAAGTCATGGGAGTGTAACATATCATATTTTTTTAAAATAACTGCCGTATTGAGTTGATTCTCGCGATGTCATGGAAAGGGTATGGAATTTAAAGCCCAGCATTTAGTACCCCGCTTTTAAACATCTGACTTTTGTTTCGGTTTCCTTGCACCTTCAATGAAATGTGTGATGAAGCTATTTCAGCATAGGTTTTTCTGAATTAACATGAATTAAATAGGGGCATTGTGTAAGGATGGCTTATAGAAGCTATAAAAATAAATGAAATTGGAAGAGAAACTAACCTATTATGTCTTTCTTGTACCTACTAGAAATATGTAGTATTTCGTACTATATGTATCTCTATCAATTGGAAATAAAAGAAATAATCGTTTGTAAGAATATGTAATTTGCATGACCGTGAGTAGAGAAAACAATGGGGAGAGAAAACATATCAGATTTTTCTGATTTATTAGGTTTTTGCTATTTATTCGTTTGTGTTACTTGGTTAGTCCTTAATTACGTGCTTATGAAATAAAATTAACAGCAAATTATACACCTTCATTTGCACTAAAATACAAATTAAAACATTTTCCATGCCATATGTCATTATGCATATTCCCTTTTAAGCTATAATATCCACCTCAAAAAACACACGGCCAGCATTTATTTGTAATTTGGGTCCCTCGGAAGGCTTTGAATTACACCGACGCTAAGATTAACTTTAGGCGTAAGATTGGTCAAGTTTAGACAAAAGTTTTTATTAAAAGCTGGGAGGGATGTTATTATGAGCACCGGTCACGGCAGACTTCCAGGAAAGACTGCTTTGAAGTGAACGGCGTGTTTTATTTTTAATTTGACTCCGCGGGACATGAGGTTATGCTTTACTTCCTTTGTGGGGTAAATGAAACAAAATATTGCGTCTATGGAGACGCGTTTCTAACAAAAACGACAACAAAACCGGTTAATCCTTGTAAGGACTGATTATGTGAAACTATTTCAGTGAATATAGATTTTCCTGGCTGCTTTGTCCATTTCCAAACCGATCTGCCCTCTGTGCACTGACGCTGCAACTACGTACAAGACGCGATCTCATATTATTACGGTTGCTACATCCGTGCATCTGTTGGCAGTTTTCCGCATTTCTGTGCGAATGGGAGCGGGAAAAGTAAATTAACACTTCTAAATCTGCAATTAGCCAGAAGGGTTTGGGCTTCCATGACCTTACATTTTTATATACGCCTTGTTTTGGAAAATCAGGGATTTTAAATTAGTAGTAATAATAACGAATAAAGGAAGCATAGAACATTTTTAGACAGATGACACTAAAAGTAAATATTCTAAAAGGAATCACTCATGGAAGGTTGTATAACGCAATTGTACCAATCTTGTTCTCGCGATGGAAGTGATGTGTATATTAAGCGGAGGTCTTGTATACATTAATGTAATGATTATTTTAATGACTTTAAAATGTATTTGGCCGAACCAAAAGAAATTTTGCAAGCAGTGGAGACAATAACATTGGAATCGTTACCAAAGATATCAGTAGAAGAGGAAATAGTACGGCATTGCATACAGCAGATTTATTTAATGGTACAAGGTAATTAACATATACCTACTTTTAACTTTTGTATTCATAAAATAAAAAATACGCAAAGGTTAAAACTACTTTTTTTTCGTAGTCTTATAATTATTTTAGAAAGTTAAGGTTGCGTAAGTGATCACTAGTACCATAAACGTCAAACAACAATGACGCATGTCCGACTTTATGCTACTATCTCCACAGGAATTTCAGTGGGCGCTCTAAATGTTAGTATTCAGAGCTGTACAAAACATAGTGTATGTCAGCACACGTTAAAAGTTATTATATTTCACTCGTAGGATTGCTACACTTGATTTTCAGCCTCGTTTTACAAATATTCCTATTAAAACAATCTGATGTATTACATTGACATGATTTTCTCTATTCTTGTACAAAATATTTTTACAAACGCTTATTCTCCATCTTTTTCATGCTAATTGATATAAAAATGTGCAGGAACCATCGTATTGATAATTTTCTTACAGGTGTAAGGTCAATATAGTGGACTTTAAGCGACAGTAAAATATTTTAAGAACTGGTTACTATGTGAAGCATTCCATTCTATTTGCATGCCCAAATATTAAAAAAAAATTAATAACGAATTCCCATTTGAGAAAAGGTACAAGTATTGAAAAATTCAAACAAATAACAAGGAATATCTCCGAAATGGTTCAGTTGACAAAAAAATAAGTGTATGACTTAAATTGCTTGTTTTAACATTTTTTGTGCAGCAAAATTTTGTCTGTTTCTTACTGCTTACCAGTTTGCAAAATTTATTCAGAATGAAGACAACTTTTGGGAACATTCCCAGGAAATTTCAAGATATACATTTCATTTGCCATTAAAGTATCTTAAACATATTATATTATAATCAAAGTTGTTAGAGCCATTTTTTGAGAAATTCCAAATTTTTGAAAAATGTTCCATGTAAAGGGTAGACTGGGGTTGGAAGATTTTCTTAAAAATCTGGATGTTGCATCTTTGAAAGATGCTAAAGCGAAATACCAATTTTGGTGTTTATCTTGCTTTTCTTTTGAGTTATGCTGTTCACAGACACACATCCACACAGACATACACACGGACCTTTTTAAACATCTTTTTTGGGGGGATTCAGGGGCCTCAAAATATGTATTTACAGTGAAATCTCAATACCAACTTTTTGGTTGAAGTGCAATACCTCCCCTACTTACTATACGTAGTAAATAATTTAAATATGAAGCTTCACTTTTGAAATTTGCATCAAACGTATATTGAGTGAAGTCAAACTAGAGGTCGACGAAATTATATTTGGCCTTATTTTTTAAAGACAAGAGGTGGAATAAAATGAAATGACAAATTTTTAAACTACGAGTATAGGAATAGCTTTAAGATTCTTTGAATCCTTGTAGAGAATGTTAGACTGCATGCGTTCATATTGTATTGATTTCCATATTTTTGCTACATTGTTCTAAACCTTATTTCCGAAGATAGGCCTAATTGATTCTTTTTTGTTTTTCTTCCTCTCATATATGGCAGAGAAATTATTGCATTCCTCGCGCCTATCTACATATAAGTGACATTTGGAAGAATGAAAAGGAGTCTTCTTTAATGAATGATTATAAAATAAAGTTTACTGTTTAAAATTATTTTCGTGCCTAATTAGATTGCTGTTAAATTTAAAACAATCATCCATATAGGACAGTTTTCGTTATATGAGGTCATGTATGTTAAATGGGCTATAAACTTTCATAGTACATTTTCTTCTACGCTTTCTCGGGCTGTGTTTTCTTACCTTGAATTTTCTCATTGATTTGAAAACTTCTTTAGGAAACCTAGAATTTACAGTACTAAACCATATCGTGATAAGGGTATCAGTAATCATTTACTATAGTCATAGATAGAGTCACTACAATTTTTGAATGCGAATCCATACCTGAATCATAATTGAAAGCACTTTACGTTGGCAGCAATGTTTTTCATTTAACTTTCACATTTCAACGAAACCTATTTTAACGTTCAGATATTTTATATTTTAAGATGCTAAATGCTACACAATACAAATATGAATTATTTTAAAGAATTTAAAAACATGAAAAAATAAATAACTTGCCACTCTCAATTTTTTAGATAATTCCTCATTTCCTTCAATCACCTTCCGGCCTAATGTGATACACGAAAATTCTACTGGCATTTGTATATTAATTCCGTAGTAACTGACCATAATAGGATTCCGTTAGCAGTGTCTTTTTCACTTTCGTACGGAAATAAAATAAGAAGCGGCGTTGGTCTCCTATCTTATACTAATGCAACTAAGACATATACTTTCAGCAAGGTATTTCAGCTGCTGTTAGTATGCAGCTCTGCATGTATTGAATCTTTGACTGCGAGTGAAATTGGGATACACACCTTAGTATAATTAATATAAATATAATATCAGTTTTAGACGTTTTGTTTCACGCGCGATATTCGTTTGCCAAAATGCATGTTAATAGTTATTTATGCAACTTGTGGCTGAAGTGGGAGCTTTCTTAGGAGTGAAAAGATTTTCAACACTCTCTACGCTCCTGATGAAAATTCCCCGACTATAAAAAATTCGTACATGATTTTACTTATAACAATAACAAGAATTTATAATAAACATTTTACAGAATGAAAATGAAAATATATTGAGATCTAAGGTTAACAGCCTTATTGAGAATAAAAGCAATTAATAGCATACACCTCGTATCTTAAACAGAAAGTTCCTGTATAATATGTAAATTTGAAAAACCTGCGCTTCATATACTTTAAATTGTTTAGTTTTTGTGTAATTTTTTGTTAGGTTGTAAATAATAGTAGGTTATCATACAAGGGGTAAAACCACTTTTAATACATGTGGCGTATACTATTTTTAGACAGCGCTAGAATTTGTAAAATATCAATAAAATAATCTTGTATTGATTCCTGAAACTAGCAGAGATCAGTTTAGAAGTGTTCTTGAAGCAAGAGAAATTGATGTCGGTTGTTTTGTTGATTCGCCAGCAGTCATTTTCAGTGAAATTATTTTCAACATATTTTGCCTCACACAGGCAACGGAGCGATTCAAGTTTTGTATCATATTGCTTTCTGGATTTTATGGGTAAATACTTGTAATGTTATTCTTTCTGCTGCTTCTGTAATTTCACTTCCATTTCAGTTTATTCTCAATTCATAATTTCCGCCATTTAATTCATACGCAGGTTAGTTAAAGAGTAGCTCTTTACATCATTTAAGTGGCTTCTGCGCAATTGGTGTGCCGTAATTATCTTATGCAACCAAATACATACACGTCTTACACACTTCAAGAAGTGCACTAGCGCGTGAAATTTTCCCGCACTTGTTTCCATTGTCACTGCAATTTTACGTCAATGCCACTAGGTAATACATTAAGAGTCATCTGTAACGGAAGTATGTAACGTGCATAATCGCGGAAGCTTTTCCCGGTTTCTCCATACCATCCACAATCTGAACCACAATTTCATTTACCATAACTTCGTTCTTGCCCTACTTGATAACGGGACGTGTTTTTAAAATAAGTACCGTTTTAATATTTTGCAGCTGCAGTGTCAGTAGCGATTTAGAGCATGCGCATTCATTTCCTACATTCATTAGAAATCCAGATGTGAGCGAGCATCAGTTTGTGTTTTCCTGCTGTTAGAGTGTTGCCAAATGTTCAAAACAATCGAAGGACCCGCCGACTGTGAAGTCAGACAGTGATTCTTCTTTTTTTTTTTTTGAATGCGAGATGTTACGCCAGCAAACACTCATCGTTAATTGTGTGAGATTTATGGGAAAACAATCATGAGCAACAGACACAGTCAAATAAACTCAAGATCTGATTGCATCATTTGGTTGGTAACAATTCGACCACCCTCCCGACAGTTCGGTTTTGGCACCAAGCGAGTTTCATTTGTTTCCTCACCTGAAGAAATTCCTTGGTGGATAATATTTCAACGACGATGATGTTGTGAAACAAGAGGTACAGATTAAGCTTTCATCACAGGCGGCATCATTCTTTGACGAAGGTATGATAAAAGTGATTTCCCGTTACGTTACAAATGCCTGAATAACGGTGGTGACTAAGTGAATATATAGTGTAATGTGTATGGTAATGAATTATAATAAAGTATTTGAAAAATAATGTTCTGCTATTTTTGTTTTAAATATTGATGCTTTAAAAACACTCCTCGTATGCACACACCAACATTCATACACAAATACAACCTTTTGTTTTGTCACACAAATTTGTCCACTAAAATTTGGTGAACACCCAAAATGTATACTCACAAGCCCCTACTGAGACATATCCGTCCAATGTGGAGGCGGGACTTGCAGACGATGGGTTTGTTTTCTTGTACACACTAAGCGATCCAGACCATTAATAGCTCTCTAAAGCAACTAACGTAATGCCATGCTGTCTCTTCGATAACTCGACGAAGGAATGATAACTGGCATAACAATCTCAAATACGTAGCCCGAGCCGAGTTCACCTGTGCCAAGAAAGGAATTAAAGTATTAAATCAAGGTCAAGATCCTCAAATGGAAAATAATGCAAACTTCTTAGAGATAGGCCACCCTCACTATTTCCCAAAATTCAACAAGTTTGCAAGTGTATACAGATGGTTCCCGAACTCCAAGATATGTAAGTGATTTGGTAGGATGCGCTTCTGTTTATACTCCAGCAACAATGAAATACATTCAGAATAATGGCTCCTTTATGTCCAAATTCCAAGCTTAATTACTTGCCATTCAACAGGCTGTTAACTGAATCATCAATAATGGCTACAATGAATGTATAGATACTGACATTCGGTCCGCTATTAACGGTATTGCAAATAGATTCAATCTTCAGGCCATAGGCATAACTATCAGATAAAAACATAAACATTATAATAATCCTACATCCTTGTCATGGTTCAAAGGTCATGAAGGATTACTAGGCAATGAAAGAGCAAATTAATTAGCAAAGGCAGCTGCGAACAGTCGCAAAGAATTCAGTTATCAAAATCTCCAGCATCTCGTGTGAAGATGGAATATTGGAAGCTATTAGCAGATACTTGGAGCAGATACTGGACAAATAGCACCAAAGGGCATATCAAGAAGTCTTTAAATGCAAAAACGTCCATCCAAACTTTGTATGTACACAGCTCGTAACAGGCCAGGAAAATTACAAGATTACTTCAAAAGGTTCCACTTCGATGTTGGAAGTGCTTACCAATTTCTTTGTAGAATTGAACAGACAATGAAGCATTTATTATTTAACTCTCTGATTTTCGAAATTAAAAGGTATTTCTCTATTAATCATTTACTTATTGTAATAATCAATTTTCAACACCTCTGCATCATTTATTTAAAAGCAATATTGTTATAGCAGTTTATTATGCAGTTTCATGCCAAATTGTAATGTTATAGTGATTGTTGTTAGTGTTCAGTTTTTATTTTTGTGAACTATAATCCTAAAATACATTTGTTTTCGCTAGTCAAGTATGTATATTATAAATGTTCTGCTTTTGCCCAAGGAATAGGGGAAATTATGTAGTAAGAGTCCATATTGTTGAATGCTAACCTTAAGATAGTTTTCTTTTCCTCTGTGGAACCGTGCACTCTTTGCTTAAAATATTATTCTAAAAGTACGTTAATTGTGATGGCTTAATGTAAGACGTAAAACAGGGTTTACGATTGTGTAAATAAAACAAAAAATACATAGATCAGGAATACTAAGGAAAACGTTTATATCCCAATAGTTTTTAATATGTGGCATGATCTTGGTTTCAAGAGAGATTCAGACCGCCTAAATGGTCAGAAAGTGTACTGCTAGCATGAGTGTCTTATTAGTCTCGATGTGAATATTTTGGCACATAGGACGTTTACAACTTCTGCGTTAAAATGATAATGGATAGAAAAGCAAAGTGTTACGGTTATGCATAAGTTGCTTCTTGTAGTATCTTTATATCCGGCTTATTGTCTGTACATATTGTCTTTTGGGACTTCCGCTTTTCTGCTGTAATTTTGTGTACTAGAGCTTGTCTTCTGCCTTCCAGCAAAAGCTTGCTTTCATAAGCTGTTTATTAAAAGTTGAGCAGTTGATGGCTTCTCGTGTAAAACACCACGAGTACCTGCTATGCATTTTTTTTTCTTTTCTTTTTTACCAGCCCATCCTGTTTTTGTTTTGCTGAGTTTTTACCACGTCACTCAAATGCCAGATCCGATTTTGTAGATGGAGTGAGGCTTGGCATCAGCCTTTATTGCAGCTATGCGACTTTTCTCCCCTGTGCCACGGGAATATTCTCTTAGGTTCTGTATTCTCAACATGGAGAGTCTAAGCTTATGAATGTTTCTTGTTTCTAGCTCCATTTTAATGTCGCACAGCCCAGATGTTATTTCAAGGTTGGAAGTGGTACATTTGCTAGCTCTAGTACTGCACGTTGGCTCGGATACTCAGAGATTTCATTGCTTCCGCTATTGTCAGCTATAAATCTATCTTGCTGAAGAGCAATTTGGAAAACACAAGATTCAAGCACAAACGCTAACATTTGCAATACTATTTTTAACGTTATACACATAATAACCCTGAATCACAATATAACATACATAATTTTTATAAGTTTAACACATTTTTCAGACAATATTCTTCACAATAATTCTTTTTCACTTTTTTTCTTTCTCTTTCTTATTTTGTGCATCACTAGGATGATGATTATGATTATATTATTGTTATTATCGTCATTTCTAACGTTTCTCACATGACCTATAACCTTCGCGGGTTACTTCATGCCACCAAGACATGACTTGACCCATTTCCGAGGAGGCACCCAGCGGGCGGAATCAGCTGCCTCCCAAAGTAGAGTGATGATAAGAATGGCAGTGGAATGAGAGGACCTGCAGCTTTTACCTTGAACTCCGAATCACTTTAGGCCTTGGGAATACCTCACATCAGGAAGTCAGAGATGAAGGCGTGGTTAGGGATGACTTAAAATCACCACTCCAGAACAGGGAATCGAGCCCAGGACCCTGAGTATGACAACCGGAAACGAAACCACTCTGCTACCCCGACGCCCTTCTTATTATTGTTGTTATTGTTGTTTTCAAATTAGTGTTATCATTAATGTTATCAACAATTTTTTGTATAAAATTAGCTTCTTATATTTATTTCTGCATTTCGGCTTTTCTTTGGTGTATATTTTCCTGATTAAAAAACCCAAGCTAGATTCGGTCATATAAACATGAGAGGAGGATAATTTCTGGCTTTCAGAAACAGCATAACTGCTGCTCAGAGCCTCAAAAGTAGTTTCAAATAAATGTTTTGCAAGCACACTTATGTTCGTTGACGAATGATAATATGGAAATTAAGCCATCACAACTAACGTTCCTTTAGAATAATATTTTAATCAAAGAGTGCACGGTTCCACAGAGGAAAAGGAAAGTAGCTTATGCTTAGCATTCACCATTATGGACCCTCACTACAGAATGTTCCCTATACCTGGGGCAAAAGTCGAACATTTGTAATATTCATGCTTGAATAGCGAAAAACAGTATGTCTGTTCATATCTCGTTAACATTTTAAGAGAACTACCAGTATGCCGCATCAGTTATCAGCCCTAGCTATGATACATCTAAATCAGTGAACACATTTTCTCAGAAAAAAATCTAATAATTTACTGTATACTTCAGTAATGTAACAATTATCTCAACGTAAGATAACAACTTCATCACTATACTGATGGTTGCATACGAGGTATATTGATAAAACTGCTTTGCATTTGTTTTAAAGATTAAAACTACGAGTTAATCTTGTTTTAATTTTCTACTGCATTGCAGTACTTTAATAACTATATGACTTCCAAGGGTCCATATTTTGATATTAAGTTAAGATTTTAAAGTATAGAAACTAATATCAAATATGCATGCTTAGGCATAGGAAGCCTCACTCGGAGAAGCGACTTTGGCCCAGTACACTGCCACAACTTTGTCATTGGAGTGAGGGGCCAGTTGATCTCGCTAAGAAGTAGGTATGCATGTATTGATCCTTACAGACAGACTTGTGCAGAGAGACGATAACATATATAATTGCCCATTTAATCTAAATGTCGGAGAGAAAGAATTAAGCAATTGATTTTAATACTTCCAACTTCTTCTTTTAGCACAAGGTTAAACCATGGATTCTCTCCCGAAGCAGAAGTATTTTAACGTGGATTCATTTAAGACTAAAAATCTATTATTTCATCCAATCCGAAAAATTGACGTTATAAAATAAGTAAAAAGGGGTGGTGGATTTTAGCTTAATGTGAAACTATATAAAACAATATATCCTCTTTTGCTGGCACTAACAGACATATAATTTAAGGGGCTCGTGTACGTTGTGACATCTTCTGTATGTTTCTAACTATTACAGTCAACAAGGAATTAAAACAACTTTGTGTAGCTTTTACACTTTTTACAGCACGTATAGTCATACATTTAAACAAATCTATAGCAGTATGGTGATGATCATGGATGTTTTATAAAACCTGTTGATACGAATAAGAAAAGCTGCAGACATTTAGATTATTTATACATTCGTGATTGGAAATATATTTGAAAGTCTTATCTATTTTCAATGTCCATCTGTTTTACTCCGTCTTCCATATATATAAAACGAATGCTCTGTAGAATAAATTTACAGTTAAAATAAGTAATATTCTAAAATGTTCAGATTGAGATTAATAAGAATATATTGCGGACCACTGGTAAGCACCTTTCGGTCCGGCATCTGGATGGGGCCTTCGATCGATAGCCGGAACAATAGCTAGTATGGAACAATAGTCATCTGTTCGGGAACATTCCTTTCGGTATGCATTAGTAGCCTCCCTTTCTAGAGCATTCCTCTTTATATACGAAACCTATATAAAGGGCTGCTCTTGACCGTGAGTAGTTCAGTTCAGTTAAGAACTGGCAAAGTGAAAAGTGGACAGTGCCAGTACAGTTCAGTTAGCAGATGTGGTTGGATGGATCAGTTATTTTGTGTTCCGATTATGTGCAAAGTGACTTAGGTGTAGTGCTTGTGCTACGCTGAGTGCCTAAGTAATAAATGATGTGTGTTTTGCAGTAACTGATGTTCTCATTTGTTACAATATTTAATGTTTATAAACTTTCTGTTGTAAGAACCGAAATATTTTAAATTCATCAAGCAGAATGAATTTATTTTAATTACTGCATATACTCGTATAACAGCCATTATTTCAAAGACATCTATAGAAGTACAGTGGGAACATTGGTTTATAAACAAAAAACGTGGTGTTTGGCCTCCTCAGAAAATGTATATACTCTAACAAAATTAGGATCAAGAAGGACGTAATTTAATTGTTTTGAGTTAAGACTGTGTTGATTTCCACTACTGAAGGAGCAAGTTATATTACTAGAACAAAAGGACCTTTAAAAGAGAAGTTATAAACACAAATAAGAAATAGAACATTTGCTCAAAATAATTTGATTGGTGTGGATAACAGTAATGTGAATGAATGTGGCCAAACTAACTGCAACATGCGTGTTAGCTTATTTCCTTACAGTTTATAGACTGTTTATATATGACTATGCTGCTTGTCTATTGACCCTTCTGCAGGTAGTTCATGTACTTCATATTTCGTTAAGTTGGTCCGCGAACAGTTGGAAAATTGTTTCATAAGATTGACAGTCAATGATTTTTCTCTAGGAATGTCAATATTTAGATATTACTACTTACTTGGCCATTATATAAGCAAGCCTTACTTAGGGATAAATGCAAGCTAGTAATCTTGCACTTCCTTATATAATGGCGACAATTATTACGAAGAGCTAATGCAGTTAATCCAGACTGAAGTAATATGAAGCAAAGGGAATTTTATTAAAGGCATTCGAAGTAGTAATATTTTAAATAATTGTATCGTTTTTCTCTTAATTTCTTCATTAAATTTACGAAAACTATGAACTTGCAAAGTGAACTTACTGACGATATGACTAGAGACGAGGAAAAGACAAAAAGGAGTGGTCGTTCATCGACGGAGCTACTGACAAGGCAGACGATCTTTAAGAGACTGTCTTCACCGAGACCCCTAATCCAGCTCTATTGTCGACGTCGCCGACAGCCAGTTGCTGTATAACGAAGCCGTACTCAACGCCACCCAACCGCACATCATCTCCTATTGCAACCCCACCTCGGCCTATATTCTCACTCCCCAGAACCCTCTCTAGTGTATCCCGATTCTTTTCTGCCGATCTCTCTCATCCTTCAACCTTTTGGAGACTAACCCTTCACCATCCACTGTCTCTCTATACCCTGTAGATCTGTACCAGACTCCCGCCGAACCGTTTCCAACCCATCCGCTCCATTCCGACACAGATCCTTCTTCAATCCGGATGGACATTCCAGGACATACGCCGACGTAATCCAAGACTTAAGCTCCACTTTACACGTATAAGCACGTTTCTGATATTTTCACAATGCCCGTAAAATCCACCGTGAGTACGCCGACAGGGATACTTGTCTCCAGAGCGCAGACTTCCCGTAATTTCTAGATCGAGACCAGGATGGTAGAGAATTACGAATTATTAGAGTTTCTGAATGAGGGAGGAGAGGAACTTCCAGCTAATTCCGATTCCAGAATTATAAGTATCGGGTGATCATAAAACACTTGGTGCAGCCCAGGATACTATCCATATCGAGTTTACGTCCCTGGGACTGTCGGAGTGGCAGCTGAAATAGCTTTAGAGATTTTCCGAGGCCAGATTCCTCTGCCAATGAACTTGGTCAAGCTCATCACGACAGAGAACCTGAAGAGTATTGAACTGCTGCACTCGGTATTGTACTTCAGTGAGGGTAGAGCTCTATAGGATCCCAGTCATTCCGCTCCAGTATAAGGACTACTAAAAGTTTGTTTACCCTATTGCTAGATGAACGGTGAGGGTAGTCTGGTCTAAGTACACCAAGCCGCCTAAGTGAAATACTTGTGGCGTCCTGTCCTTTAGGAAGGAAGGCGCTCTATGTCTGGTCTAAACCTTGCGGATGGCAAGGGATTTTTTCGACCTTTCATACATTATAGAATAGAACGCTAAGAACGGTATTAGTTAACGAGCGTCCATAAATAGAACTCAATTTATTTTGATTTGTACTTGGAAACGGATCTGCTGCCATATACCGGACTAACACCGAATTTCAACTGCAGCTTTCCTTATGCACGACCTCTATGGAGGCGCTGGGCGTAGCAACCGCCAGATGACTGCGACTAGTATCTAAAGTTAGTTCACTGCCCAGACCAGAAGTTCCCGTTCCGTCGGCAGACTAGTGACTGTAGCAGCTGGAACTGCTGGTGGAACCACGACCTTGGGGCAAAACAGTAACGGAGGAAACGCCGGATCGAGGACCCCCAGAGGCCACATAAGAAGTCTATGTAATATGGAATACTGTGCACCAGGAGTCTTCACAGAGGTAATGGAAACCTTGCCCACATTCGGAGACTATCGACGCAGTGATCATCGCATGTGCCTTTCATACTCACCAACTACGCTTAATTCTTCCACCATTAGTGGACCCAGACCACTTAAAGAATACCAGACCTATAAAAAATACCAGGACCTGGAATGTTAGAGGAATTAAACAACGGAAGACAAAACTTATGCACTTTCTTTTCCAAAACAACAATTTACACCGCGATCATTAAAGAAACGATTCTTAGCAACAGGGACAGCCTAGACGTACAGGGCACACATCATACTGAAATGACAGGGACAGGCTTTTGGATGGCACAGCCTTATAGTAAAACATAACAGAACTTACAATGTAACTCTCATGCCACTGTTAAGCAGAGTTGAAGCCATCGGATCGTATGAAACCTTAAATCAACCACGCATTCCATTCGCAGCGGATTACAACAACCAGAGTTCCTCAGAACAGCAGGTTTGAATGCAGTTTTGTAATTAAACAGCCACATATAATGGCTAATAAGACAATTGCCCCAAAGGACAACCCTGGGTGGAGATAAAATGCCCATGCACTGAGCTTACGCATTCACCACAACAAATCCACTGGACCGTAACTATATTTCAAACGGGCCCTTGACAGCGTATGGCACGCGGGGTTCCTTAAGAAGTATAAACTTCCTTAACATATCCACTACACCAATAAATCTGATTTAAAACCACCAGAAAGACCAAAAGTTTCAATCATTGTTCAACAACACTGTATCAACTCCACGAGCAATCAAAATAGGAATGCCCCAAGGGACCGACATTGTTTGAACGTTTATTTTAGTGAAATACCAGTACCGCAAACATTATATGATGTATTATTATTATACTACGAGACTATTTGTAAAGCAATTACCGATTTAATGTTTTCCGCTGCAGTCACGATTTTCAGCATGCACGATCACTTCCTCCATTTATTAGGAAGCCAGTTGCAACTGTGAGCGATGGCCACAGGCGCTGTTGTTAGAGCCTTTCAAAATGTTCAAAACAATCGAATGAACCGCCAACTGTGAAGTCAGATCAGTGATTCGTTTTTCGAATGCGAGAAATGTTACACCAGCAAACACTCATCACCAATTGTATGGGGTTTACGGAAAAAATGAGTGACAATCACACAGCCAAACAAACTCAAGATCTGATCGGATCCTTTGGTGGGGACAATTCACCACGCTCCCTACAGTGCAGATTTGTCACCAAGGGATTTTCATCTGTTTCTTTATCTGAAGAAATTCCTTGGTTGCAAACGTTTCAGTGACGACAATGTTGTGAAACAACAAGAGACTTGTCTTTCATCACAGGCGGCATCAGTCTTTGACGAGGGCATACAAAAAGCGATTTCCCGATTTGAACATACATAAGCTTTTAATTTCGGCTTTTTTCGACAACACACACACGTGCAAAGAATGCAGAAGTATATTTAGAAATTACTGCATATACCGCCTAAGAGCTTCGATTGCATTTTGACCCTTTTCTCTACAGATTAAAATCACATCTGTTTATTTGTCGTTACCGAAAATATCAGCCATTTCGATTTGACAGCAACTATAATGCAACTATACCAAGTATCAGCCTACGATTGTGAGTACGAAATGAGAAAAATTAACAATAGGAGACGCAATAGAATGGTAGCATTGAGTAGAGCATGCCTTAGCACTCGCGAGCCGCCTTCCGGTTCACTGCTTTTAGGTTGGCGTAACCTGGGGGCAAGTAGGAGTGTCCCCCTGAAAACCAGTGATTATTCATTACATTTACAGTCAGTGCAGCTCGAAATTTTACAGTTTAAAACATATATATATATTATATACGGACTGCAATATTTAAGTTGAGACTGTACAACATCTCCAAAACTAAGGGCTGAGAAAAAAATGTCTGGAATAAAAGTTGCTTGATATTATGAGGGAAAGTAAATTCCATTAGTCGTGTTTTATTTGGAGGACGTTGTGATGGTCATTTTAGGGCCAATTTAAAATGACTCTTAATTGTAGGCTGTCATTACAAAAAATTAAAGGGAAGTGTTTACTTTGATTTAAACAAGTTACAGAACCCATTATTTGGAACATAGTTTGTAAATTCCATTTTTCTATGAGCATTTCCTGTGAAGGTATTGTAGATTTTTAGAGAACATAAAATAGACAAGCTGGCAACGTTGCAGAGGTTGCTGACCCAGGTGATAGGTGTGTATCTTTGACTTTCAAAAGCAGTTGGAGGACACCCCATAAACAGATTTCACTTTAGCTTTCAGATGGACCTGTGTTTCACAAATGTATACAAATAAAGGTTTATTGTCTGCTAAGTCCTAAAAATTTCATCTCAGTCATCGAATGATATATTTTCGAACTTACACTCACAATCTAGGATATTTTTATAATTTCTTTCAACATTAAACGTAAGTACACCTTGCAATTCATACGGCTGTAATGTAATCAACTAGACCATATTTTTGACATATAAACAAAAGCAACCACATCGTTCGGCTGTTACAAAGCCTGATAGATGGTTGTTTATAACATGGGGCTACAAAAGAATAAGCAATAAACGAAATATTCATCCTTCACAGATATTGTGGGAAATGTCTCCTATTTGCGCACCTGCAAATTTCACACCTTCACCAATTAAGTCTAGCATAGACACCCTCATTGTTGAGTATTTCCTCCGCTGAAGGCATTCCTCCCATTTGCACTGTTCTAAATGTAGACCAAGACCTTTTCAATTCTCATACACTCTAGTTGAATAAAACTTCTAATTTGCCAAGAAATGTATCTTTGTTTTTTTACCGAAAACCGTTAATCAAAGCACAAAACGCTATTATAGTTTATTTGTTGTAATATTTGTATGAAGTACATATTGGAGGGTATGTAATAAGTTTATTTCCACCATAAACGAACCTTCGCAATTGCCGACATAAGCTTCAACCATTACTACTATTCGTACAGAAGGTTAAACGGTCCGACACGTAACATGGCCAGGGGTTAAAACGGACCAAATGCGGAAAAAACACAACTACCACAATCAGAATAAGACCAACGACCACTCTAATAAGCCTTAACAACCCACTGAATATGAAAAAAGAACTGATCAAAAAGTTAAAAATATTTCAAAACAGATGTTTATCTAAAATCGCCCATATACCTAGAATTGAGGTACTTGCACTTCCTTTTCATCTATTTCGTAATTTCATCTTTGGCAAACGTGTTATAAAATAATTTAAATTCTAAATTTATGATTAAACAAAATATAACATTTCAATGACTCAAGTATCTTCATTATTGCAGATACAGTCATTTCAAAGTGTGTTATATAATGGTGAAGTGAAAATCAAACGGGCAGTAGAGACTGTATACCTAGCCATTAATTGCTAAGAGAAATTATTTAAATGGATAGATTGTTTAGTAGCAGCCATTTAAATTTTATAATGTATTAAAAAGTGGCAATGGCTAAAATTCACTATGCTTTGTGTAAGTCATATGACATATTATCACATAAAACAGACGTGTGGATGCTTATTGTAAACAAACCTGATTCATGTTATTCTAGTGAATAAATGCAAATAATTGTTATTCATAACTTTTATGTCGGATGGCTCATTTATCCCAAAAGATACAACACACCATTCTCTTTTAGTATTTTAAGTGAAAAAGAAACAAGATAATGGAACATAGTTGGCATCTTGAAAAATAATGAAAAAAAGAAAGAAAAAGGAAAGAGCCTTCACAAAAAGCAATGGACTTCTCTTTATCAATAAGCATAAGGTTGTAATCTGGGTTTCTAAAGGTGTAAACATCCAAAATAAATAAAGACAAAGGCAGGAAAAACGTCTTTACTATAGAATAAAATCTGCAAAACTAGTGCCAGGTAGCTCACCAGATGGAGGCGGTAGGTAACATTTTTTAAAAGGTAAAAATTGAATTATCCAGTGATAAAAAGCTCTAAGAGGTACCTAACTTGAAGATCACTAAAAGGTAAGTAGAAACGAAGCGGTGAAATTTAGAAAGTATGTTCGTGTATTAAATTATGACTCATTTATTGTAATGACGATAGAATGATAACTTAACAATAATATTAATGACAATAATAATAATAATAATAATAATAATAATAATAATAATGGAAAACGAAGGGAACCTTTAAAGTAGAAATACATTAGTTCTTTAAATATTACTAGTACATATATGCTCCACTTGCTGTTTGCGAAACACATTGTTCCTTATAAGTACTAATCTAAACTAATTTTTCTGCGATTATTGTATAGTTTGAAATAACACTAATTAGTCAACTTTGATTCTTCAGAATAAAATTGTTTTTAATAGGGTGTCGCTCTATGAATAGCAGTAAATAATGGATAAATACAATACAGAAAATGTCGACGGTTTAACATTGCGAAGAGTGGTAAAAACTAATGAAAAGGTGGTAGTAGTAGTAGTAGTAGTAGTAGTAGTAGTAGTGGTGGTGGTGGTGGTGGTGGTGGCGGTAGTAGTGGTAGTAGTAGTAGTAGTAGTGGTAGTAGTAGTAGTAGTAGTAGTGGTAGTGGTAGTGGTGGTGGTGGTAGTAGTAGTAGTGGTAGTGGTGGTAGTAGTGGTAGTAGTGGTAGTAGTGGTAGTAGTGGTAGTAGTGGTAGTAGTGGTAGTAGTGGTAGTAGTGGTAGTAGTGGTAGTAGTGGTAGTAGTGGTAGTAGTGGTAGTAGTGGTAGTAGTAGTAGTAGTAGTGGTGGTGGTGGTAGTAGTAGTAGTAGTAGTAGTAGTAGTAGTAGTAGTAGTAGTAGTAGTAGTAGTAGTAGTAGTAGTAGTAGTAGTAGTAGTGGTAGTAATCGTATTGTCAGTTTCATGCTATACTTGCAAATGCAACTATTGCATGGGCCTCATAAGAGTACAATACTAAATGTAGACATTCAGTTATTGCATATTACATAATAGAAAAAAGAGCCAGTGTATACAGGGTGGACCATTTAAGTTGAGGCAGTACAATATCTCCAAAACTAAGCGTCGTAGTAAGAAATATCTTGAATAAAAATTGCTTTATATTATGGGGGAAGGTAAATGCCATTAGTCGTGTTTTATTTGGAGGAGGTTTTGATGGTCACTTTAGGGTCAACTTAAATTGACCCTAATTGTAGGTTCATATTTAGAAACTTTAAGTTGACCCTAAACTGACTATCATTATGTCCTCCAAAGAAATCACGACTAATGGCATTTACTTTCTCCCATAATATCAAGCAACTTTTATTAAAGGCATTTCTTTCCACAACGCTCAGTTTTTGAGATATTGTACAGTCTCAACTTAAATGTTCTATTCTTTATACAGTATGCCGACCCTCGTTCCTATGTACCGAGCTTCTCTCTTCCGTTCTCCATAGTAAATGAGCTGCTTTGCCAAATATTAGCTAGAAATGCCCCAATTTGGGACACATAACGTCAAACATTAAATACAGACAGACCTTCATATCCCTACAGCAATACGGAAACTCTGGTGGTAAATAATATTACCTTCGTAATAATGCCTCTGCACGCTGATAGAATATAACTCAATGTTATCTCTTCATGAGCTATTATCACCCTGGTGTCATCGACACGCCCAGTCTTATCCATGGTAAACCGCTCCTTGTACAATCGACCAAATGGGACTCCCCCTGACGTCGCGCTGTTTAACCTGTAAGTTGCGCGAAAGTTAACCGCTACAAATTTTGTCGGTCAATATCACTCAGTCATCTCTGAATTGTTGTCAATCCACTACACCCCATGTCACTCCCACTAATGAAATATAGAACAATCCAATATCTTCTAAGTCCTTGGGCAATTTTGTAACCCACCCTACCCGCTATTGCCCTCTGAAACACACCGCACATAGAAGTGACTGATCTCGTATTATACGTAACAAATATTTCATTTTTTTTTAAATATATATCTTCATCGTATAAACCAAATTCCTTAAGAAGCCTACAATTTGCGGTACTCCTTCCTACCTGCAGAATTAGCCTCAGAAGATGTATTTCGATTTGGTTCAACTTTTCAGTACCCTACCAACCCGAAATTTCTACTCCGTATGATTAATAAGACAGCACTATATACTATCACCAAGAACTTTCGCGTGACACCCGGATACATAAAATACAGTCTCCAATGCTGTCTTGCGATGTCTAGATCTCTACTGCTATATACTGCTCCATTCTTGCACGTCACTGGCTTGGTTTTCACTTCATTCGTTGCCATTCGCAACAATGCTGCTATCTAGCGCCACGACATGGTGACGGCGTTTTCCTGGCGTACTGGCTTACGCAAGTAATTGCAGAGACCATTACTTTTCAGAACTATCTTAAATGACTGTTTTAAAAAAACTATGCCTGATACCGCCAGTTTACCGAATTATTTCTACTCGTAAAATCTACTATACCCATGCTTCTGAAACTTAGAGAAAGATTTTGCACGCTTCTGACAAGCATAATTCTTGCAGAAATACACAGAAGATAATAATTTTGCTATTCTCTACTCTATGGGCTACGATGAAGGTAATACTGATAACATGCGTTTTTGCAGAACAAACATTATTAAACTTTCTCTGCTATATTCATGCATCAGATCGTCACCACTGCTCGTCGGTCTGGATGGCTCAATTGTTTAGGAGTTAGCTTCCTGATCCTAAGGTCGCGGGTTCAAATCCGGTCCAACCGATTGCTTTTAACTGTGCTTAAAAGCGACAGCCCCATGTCAGTTGATATACTAGCATGTAAAACAACTCCTGCGGGACGAACTTCCGGGACACAAGTGGCACTGATATGATCCTGGCAGTTAACAGCGTCATTAACTATATATGTATATATAAGAAACACCTAAAATGTGCACTGCAAATATTCCGGAAATGGAAAATGCTATTAATGTGCAGTTTTCACAGCATTGATTGGTAGTCAGGGGCTCGTACATTTACCCTATAAACAGGTTTTAATAATACTGTGGAAGTGTATTATTTGAGTAAACATACAATTATTTAAATGGAACAATGCCTAGTTACATCAACAGTATAAATGTAGGGTAAATTAGAATGTCAGTGGCGTTTGTTGCAAGTGGTTTACGAGAAATCATATTTCGAAACTTTTACGCACCGACACTTGTACAACCTGTGGTAGCACAAACTAAAGAAAAACAAAAGGGAATTACAATTCTACTGTGGATTCTTACAAGTAAAGAGAACATAGCCTTTCAAAGGTTGTGTTTAAAATGACCACCGGCAGCTTCAATACACGCTTCCAGTCTGCTATGAAAAGACTGCTGCACACGTTCTAGCATTTCAGCGGAAATTTCAGAGCAGCCAGCAGTAATACGTCGTTTCATATCGTCTTGTGTAGTTGGCACATCCTTGTAGACAATGTCTTTCAGCCTTTCCCACAGAAAAAAGTATAAACGGGTCAGATCCGGTGAATGTGCAGGCCAAGGTACAGGTCCACGTCGACCAATACAACGATTTGGAAATAATCCGTTAAGACAAGCTGTAGTACTTCGTGCACTATGGGCTGGTCAGCCATCATGTTGGTACCACAGGTTCCTCCTAGTCTGCAAAGGAACGTCTTCTAGCATCCGTGGCAGATGGTCTGTCAGGAGGCTGCGGTACATGTGCGAGTTCATTGTTATTTCTATGAACAGAGCGCCTATGAGCTGATGGTTCACTATCCCACACCACACGTTTAAACTCCATGGACACTGTCGTCCCACCTGACGAAGCCAACGGGGATTTTCAACAGACCAATAGTGCATGTTTCTGCAGTTTACCTGGCCATGATTAGTAAATGTTGCTTGATCACTAAACAAGTTACATGATGAATCCAGAGTATCATTCTTAATGGCCATGTACGAAAGTTAACACATTTCTCCAAATCGTTTCCATGCAGTTCTTGATGGAGAGAAATGTTATAGGAATGAAACCTATGTCGATGGAGATGGCTCAGATTGAGATGGAGATTACCTGACTTATGCCACTTCCACGTGCGATTGTGCGGGAACTAATTTGCTGATCTACTGCAACGGTAGCCAAAACATTAATTTCTGCCTCTTCTCCAGTCACTTGTTTGTTTCTGTTACGTCTTCTAGGTGTTACAGCACCACTTTCAGGTAATTGGTTGAAGAGGCTGGTAAATAATTACCGAGATGGTTGACGTTTTTTGGGATACGTTTCCGCACACACCTTACAGGAACGAACTACATTCTCCCTACACTCTCCATACACCATGAGCATGTCGGCTTTTTGCATTTTTTTAAAGTTCCCTCGTTGTACCCAGTTTATGCTACTGTGTTTTACTGTTTTCATACCGTTTATTTCCGCAACACTCATACACACATAAACACCCATGCCCGTGGCGGGACTCGAACCTGCTACCCTCAGCTTGGCGGAGCCCCAGAGCGACCACTCCAGCGACCACGGCTACGAGGGCCGGCTGATGCATTAATAAACGGCATCTTCCACTCACGACTTACTGGTTGAACTGTCACAAACTAGTAGACCAGAAAGTCGCAATGCAATCAATGAACAGAAAACACAATGCAAAGATCGTACCTAGCAACTAAGCAAGTTGAATGGGACAAACAATTGCCTGGGAGGAAACTTTTCAAAATACAATTTATCGTAAACCACTTGCACTAGAATCCTGCAACAAAGACATTCTAATTTACCCTACCTTTGTTCTATTTGCTGTAACTATATATATAGTTACAGCATATATATATATATATATATATATATATAGTTACTATAATATATTAGACACTATTTCTCGCCGATAGATATGAGAGTGATCAACCTACTCAGCTCCTTTATCACTAACTTAATAGCATTGGTTTTGGAGTGCACTTATTGGTGATTGTGTATTGCAGAGAATGGGGATCTGTCCTTTGACCCCGTCGTTGTTCATACCCATTTGTCATAACTCATAAGCAATAAATGGTGCTTCATGTCTTTTATTAACTAAAATATTGGTCGTAATAATTAAAAGATTGTATTGTAGTGCAGCGGGGCTCAATATTGTGCACTATGGTAACAATACCGTTGTTATTTGTAGAATACTTCCTAAGGCGCCTAAAGTTTTAAAAGTCCAGTTTAGAAACAAGTTGAACATACCTGCTTTCACCAGGAATGACGATACTACCAGGTCATAAAAAGTTCAGTCGTTAATCTACATCAGCCATCCCTATTTAAGCTAAAGCTGTAGATCTGCGGGTTGCCCTTTAATAGCCATGACTTATTGTTAATCGCTGTAAATCAAATGCGAACATATGTATGCTTAGAGCGAAACTTTAAAAGTGGTATTCCCATTGAAGGCAAAGGTTGGCAAAGCAAAATGGATCGGCACTTTCACCACGTTTCAGTTTAGAATGATTGGCATCATTGCAGTAACGTCACGTCCGGAAAAGTTTCTTTCGCTGATCGCGCGAATGCGTGGAAAGGAATAACGACATCTGCTGACGGAAATGTATGTACTAGTCAGGCCCATATGGGATGCTCTCTAGTGGAGACTAGCGACATTTTAAAGAGATAGCACAAAGAAAATCCTAAATCATTGTCATTTGGCATCTCCGGCAGTAGTTGAATATATATATATATATATATATATATATATATATATATATATCTGTAATAAATGTTGTTTAACTTCAGATGACATTTCTGAGAACATTATTGTTATACTGCATTATTTTAGCGTTGAATGCATGCAAACAACATGCCTTAAAAACTTCTGGTTTTATATATAACTATGTAATAGGTGGCCCACACAAGGCGTTCTTCGTTGAAGTTAGTTTATCCTGGATGACGCGGATGCCTAAAAGCTTGCGCTAGCAGAATTGTAAAGGGTACTCCACACCGAAAGATCTTGCTAAAATATGAAGGACTAATGCTCGATAATAAACACCTACTTCTATGAATAGTCCTGTAGGTCAGTCGGTAGAACACCCACCCGCTGTATGGAGGGTCCCAGATTCGATTCTCGGCTGGCTCGAGAACGTTTTCTTTAATCAAGAACGTTTCACCGTATGTCTAGAAAGTAAAGCTTGAACGTATGCCTGTGTGTGCGCTTTCATAATTTATTCAATAACCAATTCGCCAATCAATAAGAATCCAGGATTGCCCCTGGGAAAGGAATCTGAGCGCACGTATTGGTATAGAATTACACTGCAGTTAATATACAATTAGTGCACTATATGGCACAACTGATACTACAAAGTTGCCAGAATTAAACAAAACGTTTTGTGCATTTATATTCCTTTAAAACTACGCTATAATTAAATGATATTCCTGAATGCATCATACATAATAAGCATGTTTAAATACATGTCACCTTGATGGGTGCATTAATGTAAGCACCTCTAAGTATTTGCATGGACACGTCTTAACTTTTATGCTGATATTGAAGCATAGACTTATCCTTTCTTTTAAAATGTATGGTTCCTGATATAACCCCATAAGTAAAAATCCAGTGGACGATCCCGCTGGACATCAAATGCAACCATCGTCCGGATAAACTTTGTTGATATTTTCTTTAACTCCTGATTGGTAACATTGTGCCGAAACCAATGATTTAGAGATAACTAAAGTGGGACGCCTTTAGAAGGTTCTCAATATTCAGCCCATTTTAGAGTAATTACAAATAAAACTCCGAATATGCCTAAGGGTCAGATAAACTGGTTCGAATGCTGTACCACTTTTAATACCCCACTGAGCCTGGTGTCCTAACTAGTGAGGATTCATAGGAGCGCAATAATGGATAAATGTTTGTTGTATGGCATTCATTGAAGATATAAGATTCATTTTCCCATAAAAATCCGGATTGGTAAAATCCGCACTAATATTTATTTTATTTAAGACCCTTGTGCAAAAACATACATAAATCGGAAATCGTTTCCTAAAACTGTTGGTGTAAGTGCAGTGTATAGGGAGGTTATTTGCCATCCTACAAAATCCATTGTGTTGAAGTCCTTGAACTCCCAGTTCAACTGCTTTGTGCAACATACGATGACAGTAATTAACGGTTAAGAAATAATAAGACCAGGAATGACCCACCGGTTCTTACTTGTATCTTTGTACATCAAATAACGCGAGCAGAAAGCGGATTGACTTCAGAAACGTTCAGAATGAAACCTTCGAGCCTCGTATTTCGGTTCCTTTTCCCATAGATTATAACCATATCCATGTATTCGTTGTTGATGAACACGTTACCTGTTTCTATTTGCCTGGATGACCTGGCTCGAACTACAAGCCAGTGGCCACGCGACGCTCATCAGTAGGAAACCACGAAGGAAACACATGGCAGAGAACAAGCACCTCAATGGCCTTTCGCTTCGTACCTGCTCTACCCCTTCTTTTAAAATCAGTGACGCGGCAACTTCTTTCGCACTTATGTAGGCGGGAAATAAAAGTGCAAAAGCGGCTTGTGTGGACCACCTGGTGTGTATGACCATATATACACATAAAATAATTGAGTTACAAATAACAGCAGATTATTATAACATTTCCTAAACCCAAAACATCTTATCATAAAGACATTAGGTGTCGTAGTACAGATGTGTATTACACAAAGACACATGATATAAGGTGCACAAAAATATCGTAAGACTATACTTCAAGGATTCCGAATTCAGAAATTAAGGATCGTAAGATGGAATTTATGTTTGCCTTTCCAGCCCACACGTAGACTATCACTTCAGTTTGTGTTAAACAGCGAGAGGCGAATTACATTTTGTGAAAGAAGCATCTCTCCCCATTAGTAATATAGCTCACATTTGTTTTCCAATATACCTGTTTGATCCTGTAAAAATATAATCTACATTTTGAGTTTTAAGAAATAATTCACAGATTATAATAGTGCTATTCCAAGCGTGTGAAATGTGTGTTCCTTGTTAAGCTAAATGTTTTATATGGTAGTTTATAGAAACGTATGTGCTTTGCTCCTTCCCCCCACAAACAGATATACCCTACTCATTTCAACACAAAGAGTAAAATGTCTTAAACCTTAACGAACTGCTTCGAGGAAGCTGAATTTTTCACTGCGCAAGAAGGTCAACAAAGCCTCACTATTGAGGAGAATGCTCCCTGGGCAAAGGGGATCACAAAAGGCCACTGTTAAGGCAGAACGCTGCCTCACAGTTTGGCCATTGCTGTATTGTAGTATAGCACCTACCCCTGCCAAAAAGATTTATTAAGCACTAGCTGTCTTTTTGTCACCGAGAGATCGGAGTTATCAAATAAACATTTCTTTTCTTCTTCTTCTTCTTCACTGGATTAGGATTAGTCAAACAGGGGAGCGCCCAGATACTGGAGATGAGTATAGCCCTTTGTGACTTACGTGACCCCTGAGAGGAAGGAATAACTAGGGGCGACCAGATCTGGACAAAGATGCGCTCTAGCACGCACGAGATCCCTAACGTTTCCAGAATGAAACCACTCCTGCCCGGCACGAGCCTGCCTCTGCTACTTCAACCCGAATGAGCAAGCACTCCAAAAAGAGGCACCAGCAGCCACCCAATCGCCAGCGAGGAGTCTTTGTACCGCGCAAGTTCCACTGTTGCACCGCAACGAACCAATCGCCGTCGCCTGGCCCTTCAACTCTGAAGCATACCCGGGAAGCTACGAAAAAACCCAAGGTCAGAGTGGCCAGCCCGACGGGGATCGAAGGCGAGATCTCCAAAATGCGAGACTCACACATTTCTGCGCGGTCATATCATCCGGTTCTTCTTCTTCACTCGACTTAAGTCATTTATTGGCTGCCTCAAGTCACCTCGTCGTTCCTTTCCTTATGTATGTGCTATCATCACCCAATCATAGCGCTGCTAAAATAAGTAACCATACCTATACTTGTCGACAGCAGACTACAACAATTGTAACCTAGAATTGGCTACTTAACCCTCCGTCAGTCGCTAGGGGCCTGAGAGACCCTTGGCATTATATAAATTTTATAATTTTCGAACGAACGCACCTATGCAATTGCCTGACTAGGACATCTAACATTACACCTTGCGCGATTATTTGCTGCAGCGATAACCTTATCTGTTTATTTGTTTGGCTAGAGGAATGAAGAATCAGCAGTTACGTGTTGCACAGGTCAACCAGGCCCCGCGCGCCTGCTCTCGTTACATATTGTTGACAGATTTGTTTCTCATTAGCTTCTGTGCAATATTGCTTTACTATTGCAAGGAGCTGTTACTGCTTCGTCATGAATACGAGTAAAAGGTACGATCTACAAAATCCCAATGATTTGGAAGAAGTACATCGCCTACTTTGCGATGATGATGCCTTGCCCGTGGATGACAACTTATATGAATAAGATGACTCTGATACAGAAGATAAATTCGAAACGAGATTTTTAGATTCAGAAACTCACCATGAAGATGAAGAGGAAGACGAAGAAAGCAGCTTATGTGATAACATGTATTTTATAGGTAACATCATATGCGTATCATAGTAATTCTTCTTCTTTTTCTTCTTCTTATTATTATTGTTGTTATTCACAGGAAGAGATGGAACAAAATGAAAAAAACCACCGTTGAAAATAACACAGACAAGGGCTCACAATATATTCACCAAACTTCCTGGTGTAGTAGGAGCTGCCAAAAATGCGAAAACGGAAATTGATTGTTAGAACCTTTTTGTTACAGAAGATATAGTTAGTTGATTTGATTGTTGAAAGCTCAAATACTTACATTAGCAGTGTGCAGCACAAATTTGATTGTGAAAGAGACAGCAGGCCTACAGATGTAATAGAAATAAAAGCTTTCCTAGGCTTATTGTACCCGGCAGGAATTTTTCGTGGTGGACGCCAGAATATTCACGAGTTTTGGAGAACCGATCTTGGAATTCCTCTATTCCGAATGGCTATGTCCGAAAAACGATCCAGTTTTCTAATACGCTGTATTCGCTTTGATGACAAAAGCTCAAGACTGCAACGACGAAGATTGGATAAATTGGCTGTTGTTAGAGAAATGTTTACATTGTTTCTGAACAACTGTCAGAACCAAAGATATTCTGTTTGAGTGATGCAAAACTGTTTTATACATCTAACATGGAGATTTATTGTGGACAGCAGCCGGACGGACCATATTTGCAAACTAACTCGGCAGAGGCTGTAGTGCTGAGACTAACTGAACCAATCTCTGGCACTGGACGAAACGTTACTGCAGATAATTGGTTTACCAGTGTATCGCTGGTGAATGAATTGCGCAAAAGACAACTTTCTTTCGTCGGTACAGTGCGAAAGAACAAAAAAGAGTTACCCACTAATTTCACTTCTCCAAAAGATCGCAGACAGTACGAAAGCATATTTGGCTTCACAAAAAATGAAACACTTGTTTCAAATGTTCCAAAAAAGGGTAAAGCTGTAGTTTTGCTCTCAAGTTTACATGTTTCATCCACACAGTTATCAGAAGGTTCTGAGAAAAGCCTGAAATAATCCTGCATTACAACGACACTAAATGTGGAGTTGATGGAGTAGATAAACTTGTGCTACATACAATGTAGCCAGAACAACGAGAAGGTGGCCCATGGTAATATTTGACCATATCTTGAACATTGCAGGTATTAATTCTAAGGTTATCTTCCTTAGAAACCAAAATAAATATTCCACAAGGCAGGAGTATTTGAAATCACTATCTTTAGCTTTACTGTTGCAACAGGTACAAAGGAGAGCAACAGCATCAAATCTACCCGGTGATTTGAAAGGACTTTTGACAAAATATAAATCTGAAGAATCCGGCGTAGATGAATTGTCAAATACACCACTATGCACATTGAAAAGGAAACAATGTGAACCCTGCAACAAAGACAAAATGAACTGCAAAACTAAATATGCATGTGGGAAATGCAACACCCCCCTGTGTTTGAGCAAACATGCTAAAATTATTTGCGATAGTTGCTTAGTCGGGGAAAACAGGGTGAAATAGTAGATGATTCTGAGTAACTGAACATTTGAAATTACAAGTTGTATGTATACCTGGAAATGGCAATGTATTTCCTTATACTTACTGTAATACAATTTATAACGTATATGTACTCATATTTTAGCTTGTATTTTTATGTTGTAAGATAATATCTATTAATGAAAGCCTTGTACACTTAATCTAAATAAAGGTAAAAACAGAGAAAAAAAGAAAATAAACGAAAGAAAACAAAAATACAAACAATAACAACAAAAATATAGCGCGGGTCTACTAGGCCCCGCGCGACTAACGGCGTTCTACCAAAGCGTGCGCCTGACGGAGGGTTAACCAACCCAAGCTTTCTTGGTAGCAATTGGTTGGATAGGGGAAGACATTTCCTCCTGTAGTCGTCATAAGTGGAAGCCAAGTGAGTTTATCCGTCGAAATTGACAAGTTGTTTACCACTGCGTACTGTGTTGCCAACCGTAGCGGCATTCCGCTGCTCTAAGCTGTTTATTTGTCAACCATGACTATGTGCATGTGTTTGCATGAAGAGAGTAGGAAACAATTGCTGTTGCCAGCATTCTCATTTGCGGACTATACTTTCCTTTCCTCTTATATCCCTTCCTGTTCTACAACTGCTGACAAACACTAAACGCTATTCAATTACAATAATTATTTTTCAACACCCTACTCTGATTTATTGTAAGGCTAAAAAATCACACATCGATGTTCTGCGCACGGGTCACTCTACAATATACTAATGGATAACACCACATTCTGACTAATTTAGCGTGAAGGTACACGTCAAATATCATAGCAAACGAGAAGCGCTGTGCTTAATTTCAACATAAGTAACTAAGCAATTTTGCTTCGAGAGGTTATTGCCAGAAAAAGTTACGAGGATATAAGCTTAAAGAAGGAAATTCATGGAACTCCAGTACACACAAGTCAAGAGTTGTGCGACCAGCACTTCAAAAGCACCGATCTCTGTAGATGCGTCTTATCAAAGCGGAAATACAATTGGCGGTCCTGTTTGCAAGAATTATTTAAATACTATAAAAAGTTCTCCAAGCCTGGTGGCTGACTTCTGTTAATATCATAGCGAATTCTTAACAATTTTAACAAAACTTTTTCAATGCTGGCGATCTGAAGCAAAACCTGAATTTTACATTTTATTTTGACGATGCCGCATTCAATTACGTAGGCAAAAACTGCATCTTAGAATGCCATTTTTTTACGACTGATACCTTAATTATGGACGGGAGAATATAAATAATTCAATAAAGAAATAACAGTAAGATAGAGAAATTTGGCGATAAATAATTTCCGTATATTAAATCAGCGTATAACGTAACAAGCTTGGGTTGAAAAGATTTGCCACGAGAAGAACGTAATTAGGAAGTCAGGTTAGCCCAAGTCATTACCAACAGCCGAAGCAGTGAGCACGTTAGGCATAAAGGCTCTGGGACGGTAGTTAAGAGGTAAACTCAGTACGTTTGCAGTCACGTAGGCAGAAATTCTGGAAAAGTGAAAGGCACTTACATTCTGAGAATTTAGCCAAACCCCTATTAACAGTGTCACATTCGGATACTTAAGAGCTTTTAGATTTGGCAACGTATATGGCAGAATGTTAGTGGGGGAATAATATGTAGGTGGAGCTAAAAGTAACAAAGGCGTGTAATTACATTGGAGAATTATTCTTCTCTGGTACCATCACTGGTACGGATCGATGTTCGTGTACACAGTTGTGTATACCTTCTCTCTCTCTCTCTCTCTCTCTCTCTCTCTGGTGCCATCAGTAGTACTTACACGTTTGATATTTAAAGCACTAGTGGCGCGCTTGTGTGTTCAAAATTTAGCGGCTGCCATGAGGGATCCTGCCAGTCAACATATTAGCGACTCATGGCTACCTACGCGTCTAGTTTCTTTTATTGCGGAAACAGTTATTCCAAACCGTGACATTTTTCCTGTAGAAGTTAGCGGGTATAAAGGTTCAATTGTTATAGTTTCGAGTGCTACAATTCAGTCAGTCTATTTCTTCATCTCAGACGGTCGGCAAATATAAGTTCACAGTAAATTTCTCAGTCAATTTAAACTGGTGTTGTCCTTCACAATACATCCAGGCATACTTTGAAGGAAAATATTTGTAGCTCTACCACAGGAGCAGCCAGTAACAGAATCAACAGCAGATAATGGAGACAACGAGAAAGGGTGGCAACCACATTCCTGTTACAGATTGTCGCACCATCATTGCCGCATCTTGGTACTGCTACAAACTGGCGAACATAGCGGCGGCGACCATATTACAGCTACACAACACTGGGTCCGCATTAGAAAATATGCTTTCAAGTATTTCTAAAGTTTTGAAGTCGAACTTAGAAAAGTTATCGTCAAAAAATTACAAGAAATATAAGCAATTCGCCGTCACTTGACGAACGATGCCTTCTACGCCAGTGCAATGTGTCCGAGTGGTATTTTCACCCCGAGAGACTGCCAAGCTACGGATATATTTCAGTTGGTAAGTGCAAGTATTTCCGGGAGGATGTTTCTACGTGATCTCGCCTGCTTCACGCCCTTTCTCCTTCATCTTGGTAAGTTTGCGAGTCAGTCAGCTGCCTTCCACTTTCACCTTATATCGCTCTTTACCTGCACTGACTCTCTTCACTTAGACTCTACTGTGACGTGGCATATGATTTTTAAAACTTAAACTCAGAATTTATACTCTTCTTTTGGCTTTGAAATCAGAAATGCAGAACACGAACTAGCTCTAGAATAAACAACCATGCCTGAGGTTTGTAGATTTGTATTCAATGGCAAAACTGTATAATTGTAAAATACATTCAAATTAATGTGCATGTTTTATATATCGCGATTCATTACATACCAGAATAGGATTGCCAGTTTGTTCCTAATTTTCCAAGTAACGAAAAATACATTAATAGTATTGTAATATTTGTACCATGCAAATGCTGTTATTTAACAATTTACACATATGGACCATTCCATTTCAAATTGTCCGAAATAAAAGGAAAATATATGTTGCATTTTTTAAACGAAACGAAATTCTTTGCATTTGAAGAGAAGGCCGGTACAATTTCTTATGCAAAGTCTTAAAATTTAGAACAGCATAGTTTTACCATTAAAACTGTCCAAAGTTATCGTATCTACCTGAAATTCCCAAATTCAAGCTGTTATAACTCTGAAACCTTGAAATCTAATTGTTTAAATCGAGCTTTATAATGATTTGCTAAACTTCAATTTCACACTGATCGGTAAACATGTTCTTATTTTTCTTTAAGTGAAAAATGTATATTTTTTCAAGTGTAGACGGTCACGGATTAAGAGAAATAATTGTATTATGTGTGGCAAAACTACTAATAAAACCACAATCAAGCGTATATTTTACTGAAATGGTGCCTGATAAGGATTCGTAAGAAATAAATAAAGAAATAAATTACGCGTAAGTAGTAAAATACGTGATCATGGTCGCTCTCGCACGTTTGTTTTGAACTGAAGGTCAAGCAAGCTTCTTTACATAAGTTAAGCAATGAGAAGGCTTACTAAGCGGTATGCGGTTCGCAGATTCACAGAGCGCTTAGTGATCATCGTGCATTAAGCACAGAAATCGCTGCGTTTATTCACTTTTTGTGTTATAACTACGAACACCTAACACTACCACTTTACGAACGCTTCTCCTAATGACACCATGGATTATTTTTAACCTAGTATTTAAGTTTTATAAAATTCCGAAGACGCTGAAGATAAATAAAAACTGTATATGGATTGCTTTGAGTATTATAAATCAAATAATTAATATATGCTGCAACGAAATGTGGACTTGTATCTACAAAATGAAATTTGCTACAATACTCTGAAATACAAGGTTGCGGAGTTATGCACACTTAAAATGCTCAAAATGAATTAATGCAATATATTTATTGTTGAATGACCTGACAGCCGTTGCGTTTTAGATGCTAATATCTGCCAAATATGATTTCCTTAGCACACCTTATTAATAGGAGAAATTACAATGAAACAAAAAATGTGAGGCTTTTCAGGCAATCGTTAGATACAGAAGATGGATTTCGACTGTATGATTGTGATATGACGAATAATAATTTTCCACGGTCTAACCAAGTAATTTGGTTATCAACAAATCTATTTAATAATTACATAGATTGTAATGGTTACTAGGAGAAGACATTCACTTGTAAATAGCTGCTTAGTAGATTCACGTTATTAGCCGCATTCCTGGTAAAGCATCCTCGACCTACTGCCTCGCGGTCCCAACTGACTCCTCTAACACGTGGTTTCTCTGTGTAAGCTGATTTGCTCAGAGAGGAATCGAGCGAATCCAGCAAAACTCAACAATACTCACAACAAAATGCTAATACACGATAGTATACCCAACCGTAAATCCTCTTACAATACTTTGTGCAGTAAAAATGTAATTAGTTGTGATGTCATTAAACCATCGAAGACGACATCGATATCTCTTGATATGAGCATCTAGTTTAAAGAAATGGAGTTTTCATAATTCACACCGCTACATGTTAGAGGTAAGTATACACCACTCCTATGTTAACTGAGGACTGCGTTATATATTTGTTTATATATAACACTTCTTTTAGCTTAGGATGCAAGTACTTGATTATATATAGTAAATGCCTGTGTTTACTGAAAGACACTACGAAACATAGCGTCATTTGTTTAAAAATACCGCATTACATCCACTCCTTTTGCGGAAAGGATCACCACGTCGTCGTATGTTTTCTTTCTTCCATTGTAAGTTTTATACGACTAGGAAGTTGTTGTAAAAGAAGAAGAAGAAGAAGAAGAAGAAGAAGAAGAAGAAGAAAGAAAAGAAAAGAACTGATGATTCAAACGTGATTGTCCTCAGTGCCAAAAAATTGCGGATGGGTAGGTTCTCAGCACGTGAATGTAATGGAAAGTTAGGTTATTAATAAGATGCCAAATGTCTGATAGTAACTGTAAATAGCTTAATTTTCAAACAGAACCATGCATTGCTGGACGTTTGGCTTAAGTCCCTTCGGAAATCTTGAATTTTGAATTTATACTTTCGAATAAAATGTGGTACTTGTACCGTTATATTAATTCGTAGTTCTTATGTTTATAGCAAGGCGCCTTATCATAGTTTTATGTCACAGTCGCGTTTTCAGCTGGGAGTTTCACCTTATCGTTGCCGTAACTTGTGTTGCTCACTCGTTTAGCGTTGAACGCTTAGTAAGACGTTCAAGGCAAGCACAGTCCGGGAAGTGTTCTTTAGCACTGGGTTCGCAGCTAAAATAAACCCGACACCGTTACTCTGGCGATTTAATGCGAAGAGGAAAGTTGGAGGACGGTGCTGGAGTTTGGTAAAGCAGTGATATTGTCTCTTGGGGACTCCCCCACAGAACATGGCCACGTGACCCACTGGGGCTTACCAGATTTCCCGAGCCCGGCGCAGAGCCCCCTCGGAGCCACACTAGCGCGATTTATAGCCATTCCACATCCCCCCACCTCGGCAAAAACATCAACACAGACGTACAGTCAGGCTACACCGCCAGCTACCACTATCCAAGATTTAGAGGAAACGTGACTCGCATTTGGGTGGTGATATAGGTCAGAAATATTTTTTTACCTTGTATTCTGCTTAAAGACCAACAACAGATGTGAATTTCTAAACCACTACTATTTGTTGGAGTGTCGCTTAAGTTCAAATGCTTATGAACACAATTACTACAAAACCTTTTACTTTAATCAGGAATTTCAAGCTCTTTTCTCTTAATCTGCCTCTCTTAATTAATGTACACCCTTATTTTGGTATTAGTGAGCTAGACTCCAGGGAATCAACACCAGACTTCATATTTTAGGCCCAAAGTGGACACCAAAACGAGAAGCTCTTTACGATTGCAAGCGCACCTTTCCCGAACATAGCTTTACTTCGGCAGAGTTTTATGGTTTGCTTTAAGTGGCATGATCTTTAACACTTAAGGTAGTTATAAAAGAAGAAGAGGCACAATAATGGGCAAAGAATACAGAAAACCAAATCTATGAGCCTGAGCTTTGCTAATGAACCATTATAATTTTCTAGCACATATGGAACAGTTGACATAGTAAGCCCGTTAGCCCTTAATTGGTGACTCTCGTCTGAGATACTTCGAAATAAATGCTAACCTTAACAGACTGGGGGTTACACACTTATATATTGGGGTTTTCTTATCTCTATCTAAACGTTAGCTGCATCTCAATTAGTACTCTACTTCAGGGTTCCAGGTAGGTTTTTCCAGAGCAGGCAGTATTAAAACAGCTCCAAATGTACCACTTAACCAGCAACTTTGCAGTGTCACATAAACATATACGTCCACTTAGATATATTTTGGAGACGTCCCTACCCAACACGGCTGGCCGTGGACAGATGAATACTACATCACTCCAAGCCATAATATAATTCACTTATTCTCACTATTTCAGGGGCGTCAAATGTTTGCAAATCTATTTAATTTCTGAAGAAAAAAACAGTCTCGTAAACCTTATTTAAGTATTCGGACGAATATAGGCTAATGTGTGCTTATTTATTTGGAAGGTATATAGACGGTTCTTCCAACTCTGTACAGTTAACTAAACCTTAAGCATACTCTAGAGCTTACGCACCAGGAGGGGTAATTACCACCGCAGGAAGGGGTAAAAACTTCACGTATCGTACTTTCAGGCAGCATTTTTAACACTTAAACGATATTAGTCTAATTATATAATATAAAATATAATGACAGCCCGCCTAAAAGCAATACGTGTATAATATAATATAATATATATTGTGTAAGTTTTTGCATTATGTTTATATTATTATGTACATGTATAATAATGTTATGTGAATGTACTAAGTAATTTTACAGTGTAGGAGATGTGAGAATAGAAACCGAAACTTGCTAACAATGAGGTAACAATGAGGTAACCTTGAGGCAATAATGAATTAGAAAGTTTAATAAAGGCTGCTAGTAATTCTTGGAACAATAAGGCAATATTTAAAACAGTTTATAAACAGCCAAACAACAAAAAGAAAAAGCTTAAGTTAAATGAAAGTATTCTATTGGAGTAGGCTTAGCCAATCAGAGGCTTGAAATAATGGAAATATACGGATTTAGGCGGTAGACGCCAGACACTACTAGACAGCGTTCCAGAGCAGTTCGCTCGATACTTATTCAGCGAGAGACATAAAAAAATTCATTATGGCGTGAATAATACAAAGTTTACGTTTTAATAGTACAAGTAACAATACTCTCACAGCTCTACAGTAGGATATATCAGTGACGTGTTATTTAATCGTGTGTAATATTAATAAAACGAAGTTACATACCATTATAATTTGGTAAGCCTTCATTCTTTAGCCGTTCCAGCCCTGCTAAGAGATACGTGTTCCTGCAAATTACTACTGACTAAGCCGAAACAAATATACATATATAATATTTAAATAAACATTAAAATTACAAAGTTGGTTTTTAAACATGGGGGCGAAGGCCACCGGAAAGTTTGTATATTACGTGGTTGCAACTACTTCAAGTTTTGGCTCCCCAACAGTGGAAATACAATACACCTTCTTGAAATTGACGCCCAAAGCGTGGTGCTAATAACGTAAAGATAATCTCCTTCAACTTAAACCAGTTTGTATGTGAAACACTGCGTGTTAATCATAGGTAAATATAACGTTTTTTTAAAACTCATATGTAAATGTTGAGAAACATAAGTTTAACTTGTATAAATATGTATCCGAAAATATAAGATGCTTGTGCACACTATCTTGGAGTAAGTAGGACGTTCATAACATGTTATAGCAGCACCTAAATTATAACACGTTTTAGAATAATAATATCGAACAGGGTTGCAAGAATATAGGTGTACATATTTAAATCCCTTACAACGTATGAAGAAACAAGGGCAAGGGGAGAAGCTCTAAGAGCTCACTATTACTAAGAAAAAAGAGATGTGAGTGAATAATGCACTACTAGCCCAACTAACAGAGCACTCGAAAGGCAAATTGCTCTAAAACATAGATTGGTGGCTAGACTGCCTTCGTTCACCGAATCATTAAATATGTAACACACATGACAACACGTTGCAGTACATAGAAGACAACCAAAACAAAACAACCAGGTAGAGAGGGAGTTAGCGGCTAGAAATAGAAAGAGAGGCATCCAGCAATTGGAGGGTAACACTGCACAGAGACCATGATGGACCTTTTGTGCTTCCAACGTAACATCCAGTAGAAAGTGATGAAAGGGAGAACCAAAGGGCGCCAGATCCGGATGACGATGTGTGCTATCATGGACGAGGTCCGTAACGATTCCGACATGACAAAAATCCTGACGCCAGTTAGCCCTGCATTTTTTAATTCTACCGGCTGTATAACAACTTATCTTCTATAACCATGTTTGTTATACCTTCTTTTCCCTTTCTTTAATGTTCCCTTGTTCTTTCACGGCTTATTATTACTGTGTTTTCTCTGGTTTATTTTACCGCGTTTGCCAGGGTACTGGTGTAGAGCGCCACTTTTGCGGCACGGGATTTGCAGGAATAGTCCCGGGTTCGCTGCTAGTTCAGGAATTTGCATGGATCTTGGATCTAGGGTTAGTGGTTAATACGACTGATTCATTTTTCTGCCCGTTTATTTCCTGTCATCGTTTTAAAATTTGACTCCTTATATTACCTCGCTGCACACACACACACACACACACACACACAAATCTCTATTCTGTTCTTCATACTATCACCCCTATCCGTCGACACATTGTTTAAGAACCTCCAGGAACTACCACAAAGAAGAAGTAGTGCGTCTTCTAAACTCTCCTGTTTCTTCATTTCAAAATTCCCAACTCCCATTTCGCTATCCAATGATTTCAGCCTTCTTTCTTAATGTATGCCTAGAGCTATCGAAGAGCATTGACCGTTTTCTAGACATGTGATTTTCAGGCGGCCTAACGATATACTAAAAAAGCGTATTCTCTTCTCACTTGACTAGAATTGAGGGAAAAACCACTCCACGGTCTGCTGCTGGCACTGTATTTTCAACCCATATTCACCTGTAGATGTAATATTCACTTCCCAGTCTTATTTAATAATACTATTCCTGTTGTTATTAATATTTATTTTACCTATAGTTATAATTTTATATTTAGCTACTCAGAGCGCGCTGCTTCACGTTATACCAGAATTTCTATTATACATACGTAACACAAAGACACATGAACATAAACATCTATGCCCATGGCGGGACTCGAACCCTCGACGTTCAGCTTGGTGGAGCCCGGAAACTCTACGCTCCAGCAAACACGGACCTTAACTATCCGCGACCTGGGATTCCGGGAATAGACGAGATAGCTCCCAGGGCGAAAGGGATCCCCGGCAGTCTCGCCAAGCGACAGGGAGAAATCTTTCCATAGTGCAAATTCCAAACTCCTGCCTCATCACACCAAGTGCCCTAGACTTGTCGACAGCCCTGAAGCAGATGAAAGTAAAGGATACATGCAGTAAATTTACTTACTTAGTCGATCCTCTTCTACCGTCAGGTGTCGAGGTTTTTAAAAGAGATTTCCACTTTACACGGTCTCCTGCAATTCTCTGTGCTTCTCGAGACCCCTTTCCTTTCAAGATCTGATACAGTAAATTATGGACAGGAAATTCGTGGTAGAATGTAAAGCACTCGAGTATTCGCATACCGACTATGACAAACCATGAAAAAGCCCATGATTAAAGTGACCGGCCCAAAGGAAATTGAACCCGAGACATCCCGAATGCGGGTGTCACACGTTACCTGACATCTCGCTCGGTCAGAGAGAGAGAGAGAGAGGGATACGCTGGGAGTGTTCGGGAATTCCGTCCCACCGCACTTTATGAACCGCAACACTTCCCCAGGAAAGGGCAAACTTGTATTCACTAAATGTCTCATACGACGATCTCGCTTCATGACGTAATATTCATACATATGGCAATAGATTCTGCCATAAACACAATAAAAGTGCTTACATTCACATTATTAGCCACTGACCTACAGGCATCATTCCTGGTAAAACACTCTCGCTCTACTGCCTTTCATATAATACTCGCAGCTCCAACGGAATTCTATAACATATGGTTCATCCGTGCAAGCTGATTTGCTCAGAGAGGCACCAGCGAGCTCAACTAAGACTTAACGAAACTCACCCCAAAATGCTAATAGCGATAATATACCCACTCCTAGTACCTCTGTATATACTAGTTTGCTTAAACGGGTAGAATAGCACAATACAATACACGAGAGAGGATACCCTGTCCGCTTGAGAAACAGCAGAACAAGTCGAATTTCAACATTGCAATTCTATATGGAACTGCAATGGAACTAAAAATAAATTTGGTGCACAAGTTTAGCTATTGGGCTACATGCCCCGTACAAAATGTCCTAGGAACGTCATTACGGGGAAGGGATTTCCTATGATGCAGTATCTTATACCGAGTAATTAAAAAATAATGAGCAGATTTAAAGTGGCAAACTGTAAACAATTGATACTTTGCCTCAAATAATTGGATATGGGAAGGCTAAAAGTTATTTCTAAATGTTTGGTTGCACGCGATGCTCCCCCGGGGCCATCTGATGCCACGATACGCTCAGCTAGGTCCATGAGTATATTGGAACAAGCAAGCGGCCAGGTAAATACCAGTCTTTGTCGCATTTCACCGTGTCAACAGATTATGGCCCCACAGGAAAAATCGTTTTTGTGTGTTACAGTTTGCCAAGTGGGAACCCATTATTCGTGTGGTGCAACATGAATTCCATTGACAATTTAACAAACACCCACCTCGTCATAAATAAATTTACGAGCGACATTACATTTTTGAAGAAACTGTTTCCATGTCGAAATAGAAAAGTCCTCCTCGGTCACAACTATTCGATGCAATCCAACTCAAGCAAAAGCACGAAAACTTGCAATAAAACTCTTCAACCTATAGCAATGGTGGAATTAATTTTTCTTTCACACAAGCCGAAATTTGAACCACGCATCTCCCGGTCTCTGTCCGGTTGCTCTAACCACTGAGCTACCATGGCAACATACCGACACGACATTAAATTCTCCAACTGATTCGCATTTTCCCCAGTAAACCACAAGGAGATCCCAAATTGTATTGCGATGTCATACCCCAATGGCGACTTACATACTTTGTAAGTACTTAAGTCCCGGGCTTTATATTTTCAACCACTATTAGGTCAATTAATGGAATTAATTGTTCTTTCACACAAGCCGTGTGTTGGACAGGGCTGGAGAGGTAGAATCAGATGACTGAAAAATTCAATGCCATAGCCGGGATTTGAACCACGGATAACAATGGTGTTCTCAAACTCCGCCTGCATATGGAGTAGCAGTAATAGCTGTTACAGCATGATTACGTCTTAAAGACTATAACGAAAGGTTAGAATTTTACAGTGCAGTTCTTGAGGGCATGGAGAAAGAAACGTTTTGCAACAGATTAATAATTCTTTTCGGATGAAACGACATTACATATGACTGCTTCTGAGGGCTGGTGGTTAGCATGCTAGTCTCCGAAACCAGAGATTCCGGGTTTGATTCTGCACTGAAGAGTGGCTATTTTTATATAGCCAAGATCACTTCTTATCCACCCTTGAATCTGGTAGTATGAAAGATAGTGTGAATGTATAGGTGAATTTAAATACAACCCAAAGATTAACCAAAGCACTAAACGAGTGAACACATTTCCGTGATTATTTGTTCGAAAGGCAAAGGCTCCGATGTGACCTATGTTGGTTAAGGGCGGCATAATAATAGAACTAAACAAAACCTTTACATCTCTCCGAGAAAGTCACTCGCCACAATGGAGGGTTAAAAACTCTTGCGTAGTCGTCCAACATGAATCAGACTCACCGAAAGTGAAAGCGTTTTGCGCCATTTTTCTTTAAGAAAGGTGTGAGGACAGTTTTTTATTCTTCGTTTTTACATTTTCCGGTTTTCTGAGGGTCTAATGATTGGAATGTCATATATTGATAAAACTTGTTGCATCTCGACTCATCTTCATGTAAGATGGATCCTCACGTTCACAACTCGGCCCGACATTATCTGAACAAGAGGTGGACAAGAAGACCGTGCTCATATTTCGTGGCTTTCAAGGTCACGCAACCCCTTAACTCCTGCGTGATTTTATTTATAGAGGTGTGTAAAACACAGAGCGTTTGTCCCATTTCTGTCAGTTACTCTTCGATATATGCGAACTGGGGAAGCTGTGAATGTCGTAACTGGTTCTGGTTGGTTTGTGTGCCAAGAAATGCACTATCGTTGTTATGTTTGTCGCGCAACACATGGTGCGCATGTTGAAAGGAGATATAGCACTTACACGCATCTCATCAAATCAGATTAACGAAAAGCCTAGTTAGGACCGAGAGGATGTAGTTCTCTACCTCTCTGCCATCCAGGCTGGTACCGGATAGTAATAGGTCGCCTCATAATCCCGTCTTAAAATCCCTACCTCCAAGTAACCCGCCGAGCACAACCCAATTCGAAAAGCTTCTCAACGTCCACCACACTTCTAGTAATGCCAGAAGTATAACAAACGCTAGGGGTTTTGTGGCGCTCATATTAAAGCAGCTGAAGAATCGGAACCCGTTCCGTAAGGAGAGATGCAGATGGATAGAGATAATGTTCACCAACGTGCGAATCAAATTCAACACCTCCAAACCAGCAACTAGCAATTGTCCAAGCGAGACACCCCCAGTTCTTCCAGATTCCTGACTTACTCAGCCAGGCCAGGCATAAGTTGTGTAGTCTTATCTAGTTCTCCAAAACCTATTCAGACATAATGTTTAAATATATACCTTTATATGGCGAATACATATTGTGTATTGTTGTCATTTGTTTACAATTAGAGTTATTCAAATTAAAATATATTTTAACCTGAATAATGTATAAAATGGGTAGTTTTTTATAAACAAATAATATTTTCGTAAACCATATAAAATTAACAAGCAAATATCACAAACAACATCATCTAGGCTTAGATGATTCAGCTCAAAATCTTGAGTGGTAATTATAAGTATTATTTCAGCGGGAAAATTCCAATAAATCAACGAATAAAGCCATAATTTTATGAAAGTAATATAAAATGGTACATTACCTCTCAAACAAATAGTAAATCGCTATTATATCTTATCACGGATATTGAGTTTAGCGATTAATACCTTCTAAATTATGAACCTTCAATTATGGTATCACTCCTCCCTAGACTTACAAAAGACATCACCTTCTGGAGTAACTGCACTTATTATAAGACCAAGAAGTGCCTACATTTAAAATTATTCTACCGAATTTCTTTGCACATGTATGATCTATTAATTGCTGCGCAAAGACATTAGGCATAATTATCGAATGATTTTTCCTCTCGGTGCCACAAAAAGCCTGTAAGCAAAGTAAACTATAATTGGTTGATATTCGAGACGTCCTTAATTAAGTTGGTGTGTGCTGTGCAAGCTCATGTTAGCGTCGGTAATAGTATGTGTGTTCGTACTTAAATACTACAGAGTAGACATATTACACAATTATATATAATAATTATGATTATAAGTGTTGAAGCTGCACTGCGCCGGGAACTATGACTCCAGAGGATATGAACCATCAGAAATCTAAGATGTTAGGATTAGGATGACGATTACGCTAAGCACCTCGGCCCACACAGAGACCATTTGTACATACACCCCGGGAGGAGCGGATGAGATTAAGGAACCGCAGGTATCGCATGGGCTGCAGGACCGGCCGACGTAGGCGAAGCAGACGCGCAGAGGTCTCTAACAGCTTGATCACCCAGCCGGAGAGCGCTCAAGGCAGCCCTACCAAACTATCGGAGGTTGACTCGCAAGACTCCTCCGGCGCAGACCGGGGAAAGCTCGACACAGCAGCGGAGTTTCGAGCGGCCTCCATCTGACGGGATCGAGAAGAAATTTCAACATGCAAGCCATCTACTCCATCTGTTCACAGTCGTCCGAAACAAGCCCTGGAGCCAAACTGTAACGTGAAAGAGGAAGATGAAATGAGGAAGTAAAATCGGGGGAGTCAACGAGCCTCCCAAACATTCGCTTAGGTACCCGGGGAAAACCCCGAAAAACCCATTGGTCAGGAAGGTCGGCCACGGGAAGCGAACCAACGACCTCCCGAATGCGGCCCACAGACGCAACCGCCTGAACCAACCAGCGCGGTTCGGCTACACTGTAATTCCAGATTATAGTCACAAAGGGTAGCATATTTGAAAGCCACAATCCTATATTTATAACACAGCTGATCATCTGTGAAACCATGACCAATTAGCTTTTCAATGCGCAAGTACAATAATAATAATAATAATAATAATAATAATAATAATAATAATAATAATAATAATAATAATAATAATAATAATGCCATACCTCTCAACTGCTTTACGCCACTTTGGATCTAGGACCTGTATACCGTCATGATAAGAATCTGGACCAGCACGTTTGAACTACTGTTTGGCAGCGTTCACGAGGCTGTCATCATCTTCAAGCCTTATTCCTTGAAGAGAGTCCTTCAGTTTACCAAAGAGACGGTAATCGTATGGAGCCAGGTCCGAACTGTAAGGTGGGTGTTTCAATATTGTCCATCCAAGTTTGCGGATATCCTCCTAGTTTTCTTGCAGAAATGTGACCGTGCATTGTCGTGCAACAGCAAAACTTCTTACTTCTCCCGAGGTCGAACACGTCTCAGCCAACCTTGAGATTTCTTCATAGTTGCTACATATGCGTCAGAATTAATGGTGATTCCACGTGGCATGATGTCCTTCGGAATCGATAAAAGGTAGCCATAACGTTTGCAGCCAAAGGTGCAGTTTTTAATTTATTCGTAGGCGAGTGTGTATGATGCTACTCCATGGATTGCCTCTTCGTCTCTGGTTCAAACATATTTCATCGCCTGTTACAATTCTTTCAAGAAAGTCTTCTCCAACGTTTCCGCGATATTCAAATGTTCGCTGCCCTTCGTCTTTCTTTGTGAGCCTCTGTCAAACTCCTTGGAACCCAGTTGCCACAACACTTTTTCAATCCCAACTCCTTCACTATTCTGCAAACACTTGCATTCGCTGTTCCAACATGAACAATAGTTTTACTATGATGCGTTTGTCAGCCGAAACCATGTCGTTAACTCTGTGCACATTGTCAGGAGCTCGTACGGTGTGGGATCTGCCGCTGCGAGTATTGGCGTGCCAGCTTTCAAAACGTAATCTGCCTGCCCACCAACTAACTCTACTGCGATCGACAGCAGCATCTCCATACACCTTCAGCTACATCATGTGGATGCTTTCCACTGTCGCGTTCTCACAGCATAGGAATTCTATAACATCATGTTGTTTTGAGGAATGTCAAGTGCAACAGCCATCTTGAAGACATGCTACTACAGCACCACTCATGGGAACGGGTTGAACTAATTGTGAACACAAGCGGGAATGATGTATCTATGAGCTCCGTAATTTGCAGATATTTGTAGAATGAAACATAGATTTAAAAAATAGTGTGTATTACCTTTGAGGTGATCCTCGTAAATTTACAGCACCTCAAACGTTTTCAGAGACAACATTTGACACAAAATTTAGAATTTAGGAAACCTAATTTAATGTTTTATTTTAAAACGTTTCTGAGCAACTATATTAACACTCCTAATGTAACCAGTTTTCTGCTGGAAACAATGTTAGGAAACAGTGTATTCCTCTGTATTAGGAAACTAGGCACAATATTAATACCAGAATCATATCCTATTTGGAATCACAATATAACCTGTGACCGACACCTGTGGCCGAAGTCACTAAGATAATGATTTGTGATCGAAAGGTCCGTGGTTTAAATCCCACCTGGTACGTCCTTCCTGATAGAGATTTTTACCAGGGTTTCCTCAGCTCTTATAGCTGGCAAATGACAGTGGGGTTTCCCAAACTTAGGCCTAGAAAGTGTTCGTGCTAAAATTGCTTTTCCAAATATATCTTCATTGGGTTTATCATCAATATGCACCACCTGTGGCGTTACATATAGTAGGAACGGGCTTTAAATACACCTAAAAAGTTCTGTCCTGTGATGAATCGAACATTGTTATTACTATTAGCATTACTGGGTGAACTATGGGTCATTCAGAAGTTGTGTAACAGTCATTCATCAGCCAGTTTGCGGCAGCTATGTAATATACGAGTGAGGAGAATTCCAGAAATCTCTGTAATTGGATTTGTGACAAACCTATGAAGCCAGTATAACAGACCTGTGTTTTAGTCACTTAGTTTTCTGTTGTTGCCCTGTAGGATACCACGCCTCCTGCTGAAAGAACAAGAGAGTTCACTATAAGCGAAATATATAACGACAATAGCACTATAAAAGAGAAACACACATTTCCCCTCAAATATAGTTGCACCGAGGTCGATTTTCTGATCCTTTTTTCTTTAAATGTATGACAGGTTTCAGTAAACCTGAATACTTTTATTTAATGTAAAAATGCTGCATGCGATATCTCCCTTGCAACACCATTTCGAAAAGATAATGGATATGGCGCACATTTTTTATGAAAGTTGTAGTGTATGGCCAAACAATTGAAAGTGATTTATGGTTCAAATCATCAATATAATTCCCTGATATGACTAACTTTAAAACATAAATATGATCAAATAAAATGCACATAAATATCCATTTCTGGATGTTGGCATTATCATTGTTTAAACAAGATTTAAAGATATACTCTCTAATTTCTTCAGGTAAGGATTGCTAATCACGATTTTTATTTCGTTTAAAAATTTAAATGGTGAAAACTCGCTTAGTCATGCATGTACTGCAATCAGATGTAATTTAAAAACGATATAGACAGATAATATTCGGAAAGCATTTTATCAGCTACAGTTATAATATGCCGGAACAATAATGTGAAAGGATGAAGCAATCCACTGACCCAAAAGTTAATACATAAATGTATTAATTTACTTTGTCCTGTTAGATTCCGAGGAGGAATACACTATAAATCAGTCCATATTTTGATCTATCGATGCAATTGTAATTCTTTTAACATCAACTCATCCCAATTAAGTACATTTAATAACAACTAAAATAAATTCATAACTCAATTACAACCTATACACGCTTATATAAGCAATTTTAAGTTTTCTGGTACGAAGGTAAAATGTATAAGTAATTCTTTTTCGGGTATGAGCGTTATGTGATTGTCGCTTAGAGATCTCTAAACCTTACAGCAGGGTCCATAAAGCATCCCAGTTCTTGGAATTTGCAGGTCAAATTATGTATAAAAAGCACACCCGGAACAGGATCCTCCTATTCTGTATCCATACTAAATATCATTAACTAGTACCTCTAATAATGGATTTAATTTTTCTTATTTTAGCACATATTTATATGCAGTATTTAGAAGACTTATGCCTCCATAGTGACTGCAACCCTTTCTATTTTCATTTTTGAAAATTGGGAGATTTGTTAATTTCTGTCAGCCTAATCAGTAGTGCAGCTTTTACATGAACGGGAAGCGGCCCGGTGTACAACCCCTGCATTGGAGAATCGATTTTAATTTCGAGTTTGGGTATAACTAGAAATCTCGATTCCAAAATGCAGGCATAAGGAAAAAATTAGAGGAATAAAACGATGTAGAATAAATTAAAAGTTTCAGTGCATGTGGAAATATCAGTGCAAAAGATAAAATTTCGAGATTACCACGGCCAGCACTGTTTTATAAAGCATCCGTATGAGATGGAGAAAGCAGTTTGATTGGCTCCGGAACAGGTGTAAAGGCCTAATCCATATTAATGAAGCAGAAGACTTCATTATCATCTCCAATTTATATTTTGTTACTTGGTGTTTCTTACAAATAATTTTAAACGGCTATCTTCTTTATTTCAGCATCATTGGTTGTCGGCATGCTTTTACAGTATTCCACTCATTCTTCTTCGGAAATAATTATTCACATTACTTGTATATTTTTCTCTATTCAGGAATCTCATAAGCTTGTGTGCATACTTGAGTTGTCATATACTTTATGCTCTAAGTTGCTTACTTGTTTATCCCAAACTTCATTTTGAGTCCTTCTTATGCCTCTTTTTGTTACTGCACAAATCTTTTTCTTTGAATCCTATCACTATCTAGTTATGCATTTATCCATTTCAAATAAGCTATATTTTTCTCTGCTATTAACTGCGCAATTTATTCGTACTATAGAACTATACCTATTGTCTTTTATTATGAGTTCCCAGAGTTCCGTGTGCTACCTTCAAAATATTTTTTTCAAACCATTCCATCCATACTTACGTTCGATAATCTAAATTTTGTTTTAATCTTTCTCTGCACAGTTTCCTTGTATTATCATCTTGTAGCAAATCAATCTTAAACTATTTTTGATTTTTACGAACTATAGTTTTTTTTCTTTATTACCTTATTTTTACTTTTCCCCCATATGGTTATTAGATTTAATTTAGAAAGAAGCATATAATGATTAGAATGTATATATCAGTCTAGGAAAACCCTCGTATCTTTTACTTCTGGCATTAACTTCCTATTTATTATTATATAATCAATAACAGATCTCGCTCCCATTACTACAATGCGAATAGGTTATTCATAATTGAAAAATTCTGCAGCAATTTTTCATTCCCTTTCTTTCTTTGTTACCTTAACGTCCTAACACTTCATCAATTGGTTCATTTCGTGCTCGAGCATTAAAACCTCCTCCAATAATAATTTATTATGATACAGTTGTTCCTATTATAAATATCCAGGTGTTATTGTAATTCTTTATGAAAGGATTCACTTCCTTCTTTTATCCTACTTTGGAAGCATAAAGTCTATTATTGTGAGGTATCCTCTTTGGATTTTTAATCCTATTCAATATTCGGTTATAACCACCTACTCTTCTACTGAATTATTTTATTTTTCATGATGTCTATTCCTGAGGATGCTGTTATTACTTTCTCTACCACGTATAATAAGTACGGAAGTATTGCATTCCCCCAAAAATTTCATACCGGGATTTCACCGCAAATACGTGTTTTGAGGGCTCTGAATTAAAAAAAAGCATTTTTAGAAAAATGTCCGTGTGTATGTCTGTACGTGTGTGTGTGAACAGCATAACTCAAAAACGAAAAGTCGGACAAATACCAAACGAGTATGGGGTAAAGTCACCTTGGTTTCTGTAAAAACTTCTGCCTGATGTAGAATGAAGTGCTATTACCTAAGCTATTTCCATGGTTCACCTATTGTCTCTAAGAGGTCTTTCAGGTTGATTAGAGATGTATCAAGATTAAAGGAACTTTATTTAAATACTGTTGTCTTTCTGCAGAAAAGTGACCGAAGAATCCGAATGTGTGATTGTCTTTATTATGATTATTATACTCCTAACGTTATTGTTGTTATTGTAAGAAACGTTACCCCTCAATTTCCGAATACTTTTGGTTGCTAAGGTCCCGGAAAATGCTATTTAAACGAAGCTTAAACATTTGCAAATTTCTCATCTCTGTCCAGTAGAGATGAGGAACTTACTTCTAAGTATCACAGAAACATATTTGTGTATCCCCCTTATGTTAACGATAATTGCTCACCAAAACTACTTTCAATATGTCATATTTACTGTAGATAGAATGGGTTACAGGAAGCTTTTATATATATATAGTTTCTATACGTCATATATGCTGTAGGTATATATATAAATTATATATATATATATATATATAATTTCTAAGTCTACGGTTTAAAAGATCAATAACTGCAAATATTTACGAAATACTTAACTGACACATTTTTGTTTGAAATACTTATACTCATAAATGTGAAGGAGATCTGTGGCTGTACAATAAGTTGTATTTATTGGATTAACAGCAGCATTGTCATGTCAGTATTTCAAGCATATTCTGATTTAAGAAAAAGGACTCTTTGACATATTTAAATTTTCCAATTAAATTGCTTCTGGGGCAGAGGAATTTCTTGAACATCTATGCCGTACTTCCTTGACATCCAGCTGACAGAATAATATGAAGCCAAATGTTTGCTAGTATTGACATTTTTCATTGATTCCCACACATACACACAATAACATGCCAGGTATTTTTCAGCGAACTAGCGATATAGTTCAATGGCGCTGTTAGCTCTACTCTAAATCTTTTTTATGTATAATCTGTGAGTCTTAGCCGATTCTTACGTATGTACCAGTTAAATTAAATTCACTCAAACTGAAGGGCATTATAACATGCAAAATCAACCACATCGTTGCTGGTGCAGAGGCGTGAAATTTACGTATCAGAATTGCGAATCGTGGCGGAATATCAACAACACCGGTGGCATATTTATTGCGCATTTTGTTCCTAGGGACATAATATATCCTCCTGTGCCAAAATACTTCTGTAGATATGCTGTCATATCTGAGTACTTTGCTTTTACTCTTCATTCTGTTGAAGAACAAAAGAAATAGGTACCGGTGCAGGAGCAGTTATAGCTGCACGTAATCAAGCTGAAAAAGGAATCTGAGCACTTTTGGCCATTTCAGCCAAAGCAACCCAAGATGGAATTAAACATAATTCATATTCATTTATTGTGGACACAGGGAACTGAGGACAGTACTTGCGAAGCGGTTTGTAAGTTCGACAACTGTAAACGTATAAATTCGCAAAACAAGCACAAGGACTTGCAGAACACTGTTAATAAGAGGAATACTATGTGATCAAAAGTATCCGGACACACCACAAACATACGTTTTTCATCTTAGGTGCATTGTGCTACCACTTACTGCCTACTACTCATTATCTGCGACCTCAGTAATCATTAGACATCGTGAAACAGCAGGATGGGACGCTCCGTGGAACTCAGGGATATCGAACGTGGTCAGGTGATTGGGTGTCACTTATGTCGGAAGTCTGTACGCGAGATTTCCACACACCTAAACATCCCTAGGTTCACTGTTTCTGATGTGATAGTGAAGTGGAACCGTGAATAGACATGTAAAGCACAAACACGTACAGGCCGAATTCGTCTGTTGACTGACAGAGACCGCCGACATTTGAAGAGGGTCGTAAAGAGTAATGGGCAGACATCTATCCAGACCATCACACAGGATCCTGCACAGGATCCACCCCAAGTACTATGGGAGTTAGGCGTGAGTTGAGAAACCTTGGATTCCATGGTCGAGCGGCTGCTCATAAGCCACATATCACGCAGGAAAATGCCAAGCGGCGCCTCACTTGGTGTAAGGAGCGTCAACATTACACGATTGAACAGTGGCAAAACGTTGTGTGGAGTGATGAATCACGGTACACAATGTGGCGATCCGATGGCACAGTGTGGTTATGGCGTATGCCCGGTGAACGTCATCTGCTAGCGTCTGTAGTGTCAACAGTGAAATTTGGAGGTGGTGGTGTTATGGTGTGGTCGTGTTTTTCCTGGAGGGGGCTTGCACCCCTTATTGTTTTTCGTGGCAAGATTACAGCGCAGACCTACATTGATATTTTAAGCACCCTCTTGCTTCTCACTGTTAAAGAGCAATCGGAGACGGCGATTGCATCTTTCAACACGATCGAGCACCTTTTCATACTGCACGAGCTGTGGTGGAGTGGTTACATGACAATAACATACCTGTAATGAATGGACTGGCCTGCACAGAATGCTTACTTGAATCCTATAGAACACATTTGGGATGTTTTGGAACGCCGACTTCGTGCCAGGCCTCACCGACCTACATCCATAGCTCTTCTCAGTTCCGCGCTCCGTGAAGAACGGGCTGCTATTCCTCAAGAAAACTTCCAGCGCCTGATTGAGTGTATGCCTGCGAGAGTGAACGCTGTAATCAAGGCTAAGGGTGGGCCAACACCATATTGACTTTCAGCATTACCGATGGAGGGCGCCACGAACTTGTACGTTATTTTCAGCCAAGTGTTCGGAAACTTTTGATCACGTAGTGTAAGTAATATCCATTTATTGTGGACACTGGGCAACTGTAGATAGTACTTGCGAAGCAGTTTGTAAGATCGACAGCAGTATCTAACAACGTAGTGTGTGCTGTTATGTGTTTCTTTTTGTTTTGTATCTGTATTATACATCCAGCCAGTCACTTTACGTTGCTTGTCCCCTTTGCTTAACGCACTCCTTGGTGCTCTTTTTTTTTCTCCTCTGTGGTTTGCTGACGTGGCATGTGCTTTGGCCGTACGCGAGGAGTGGTGGGATTTCTGCCGCATTGCAGGGATAGCTCTCTGGCCGGCAACTACTCATCAGGATTGTGGAAGTTTTTTTTTCAGTGGTTTAAAGGAACGTCTTTTGGTTTTTTTTGTGGATCGACCTTATGTAAAGGTAGGCTTTATTATCGGTTTTATGTCTTGGTAATGGTGAGTGGATTTTGGGGCGGAAAACGCTATGTGTGTTTGAAAATACGAATTCGTAAAGTGACTGGCTCTTGGAGTTGTTCATATGTTTAGTGTGTTTTGTTTCTTTTCCAGTTGAGTTATATTTTCAGTACGTGATTTTCAGTGTATAGTTAGTTTAAAATTTGTGATAAGAGCTTTACACAGTTGTGCAATTTGAAAATGCATAATTTGATTCATGAAGGTAAAAAGCATCAGTAGTGTGAAATTTGTGAGAAAAGCTTTTGGCATTTGTCGTCTAAAATTGCATAGTTTGATTTAGGAGGGCAAGAAGCAATATAAGTAGAAATTTGTGAGTAGAGCTTTACATATTTTGGGCACTTTGAAAATACATAGTTAGTTCAAAATTACAGAAATTCTGTTGTGTAAATTATGAGAGCAGTAATTGCAGTTAAAACCCAGTTATGCTGAACCCATTTATGCTGCACTTTGTAACTGAAAACGGTTGGGTTGTAAAGCTACCTACATCTAGCTTAGCTGGACTTTGAAGCTCTCTGTTACCAGAATTTCATAAAAGTCTGTTTCGGTCTTGTTCAACATTCTTAGCTAGTCTTTGACTAGCTAAACATAATTAAATATTTTGGTCTGATGTTTATTGTGGCTTGGTTTTATAAAGTTTCTAAATTGATTTTGTTTGTGGAATTTTTGTTTGACTTAATTTTTGCTGTATTTAAAACTTGCTTTACTGCTCTACTCAATTGGTTTTGGTTGGTTTACTATTTATGCCATCTTTGTTTTACAGTTATTCTTTTATGGTTGGTTTACGGTTCTGGTTATTAATGTTTGTTTATTATTATCATTAACGTACCCACAAAAATAAACTTATCTATAGTAGTATATTTTTGAGAGTTCTGGTTTCCATTTTGTTTTCCCCTACGGCACTCGTTAGGGCTTCCCTTTTCGTTTGGCCGGGGTTCCCTAACTCAGTCAAACAGCGGTAGCATTGCAAATTACTGGTAGCAGAGCGTGGTTAATTGATTTGTCTGTGTTGGTTAGGGAATATTGTTGGGTTTGTTGTTTGCTCTGTATTCTCCGGATTTCATTTTCTTACTTGTACCATATCCGTAGTTACAAGATGGCGGTATCGGTTACTAATGTGGACAGATTACGGAAAGGTGAATTGTGGGTAGAGTTGGTTGTACGTGGAGGTCAATGTTCTATGACAACTGAAGTGGCTATTATGTTGGAAGTTTTTCGACAAATTAAGGATGCTCCATTAATTACTGTTTCTATTGATCATGTGGTAGTGACTAAGTGTGAGTCCACTTGCTCGTTGGCCTTAGCAGAGATTCAGGATAATTTAATGGATTTTGGGCGCGAGGATTCTCCCTCTAAGGCACAGTTGCTCCGGTGGCAAGTTAGAATTCGACATTACTTGTTCTATTTAGATTATGTCTTACAGAGATTCCCTACTTTGCAGTCATGTATAGCGTTGCAAAAGTTAAAGGATCAGTTTAAGGAATTAGCCCGTAAAGTGGAGGAAGATTTTGGGACTTCACAGGAGGATACTGGGTCGTCCCCCTTGTATAATCAAGGATTGTCAGATGTGGTTCAGCCTTCGATTGCGGTGTCTGCGTTTCGGCCACTTAGACTCGCTCATCCCCTCCAGCAATTCGTGGAAGGCGTTCAGTTAAACAACATTGTTGATGTACCATCGGCTTTACAGTTTCTCTATTTTCTTGTTCGATTGACGCTAATGGCTAAGCGTTATTTGGTACCCACGGCTCAAGTGATAGAATTATTATCTGTCAAGGTGTCTGGCATAGTTTCGGACCTGTTAATGCGGTGTGCTGGTTTGGCCGAGCCTGTGACTCGTTTTCATTTGGCCCTATTAGACATGTTCATTCCGCGTAGGCAATGCACGAGACTAATGCAAGACGTATATTTTCGTCCTCAGGGTCTAACGGAACCGTTTACAGAAAGTATGGTTCGGGTTAAGGAAATTGCTTTAGTGTTGGTGCTCCCTGATACGGAAGCGGAAATTTGTGATGTCATTTTATCAGGACTCAATACAGTCGTCAGGTTGGCTTTGGTATTAGGACCTCGGCCGTCAAATTTGCAGCAGTTGGAAGCATTGGTTCCTAAACTCAATGAAGTTATGCTTGTTGATAGGCTGCGTCTGTCAGAACCTCCAGGCTCATTAGCAACTCCTAATACCACTGTATCAGCTCCTTCTTCGGCCATTGTTCCGGATTCGGGTCGTCTGGCCACTATTAAATGCTTTCAGTGTGGTCAGGAAGGCCATGTTCGACGAAATTGTCCCAATAGGAGGACCGTGAATCGGGGTTTTCTTCGTGTTTCTAATCAGGGGCGACAGTTTCGACCTTTATGATGCCAGAAGGTTAAGTCGACCATTTGTTTGTCTCGGCGTATTTGTGGTTATCCGTTTTCGGGTAAACCTTTAGTTCAAGTTTCTCTTGAGAAGTTGCCTTTATTGGCGTTATTAGATTCCGGAAGTTCTGTCTCTTTGATTCAGCTTGATTGGCTTAGGTTAAATTTACCATGTATTATGTCGCGTGCAACCACGTGTCAGTTGGTTTGTTTGATGGTCAATGGTCAGGCCTTTCAAGTTACCCAAAAAGTATCATGTACTATACGTTTCCCACTTTTTACGTGGAAACATAGTTTTTTTGTCGTTCCCAAGCTTCCTTATGCATGTGTCCAAGGTGCCGATTTTATGTCAAGGACTGGGATGGCTATTGATTTTTCCACTAGGCAGATCGCTTTTCATTTTGCTCCCCGGATAAAGTTGGACTTTGTGTGGGATGTTAAACCATCTCGGCCCCCTTTAACCTTGGGAGATATTAATTTGGTAACCCAAAATTGCGCAACTTCTTCTATGTCTCATTTGTCCCCTGAACAGGCAAAGCAAATAGAGCATTTAGTTAGGGAATTTTATTCCCTGTTTACTGATGTTTTAGGGGTCACTCATTTGACTCAATATGAAATTCAGTTAACTGATTCTACTCCGGTCAAGTTATCTCCATATAAGCTCACACCACCGAAGATGGCTATACTAAAAGAGAAAATAAAGAAGATGCTTGACCAAGGGGTTATTAGACCGTCTACTTCAAATTACTGCAGCCCCATATTTCTAGTACCGAAGGGAGATCAGGATTTTAGACCTGTCATAGATTATCGTCTCTTGAACAAAAGAATACTTATTGAAAGTACCCCTTTGCCCGATTTGCATACAGCTGCTCATCATTTTTCGAAGGCTCGCGTTTTTACGACCCTGGATTTAAACAATGCTTATCATCAGATTCCTTTGGCTGAACATTCCAAGCATCTAACAGCTTTCGCTACCCCCTGGCGCCTTTATGAATTCAATAGGGTCCCATTTGGTTTGGCTACGGGCGCGCAAGTCCTCACTCGTTTGCTGGATAATTTGTTTTCGGACATAAAATTTAAATATTTGTACCATTACTTAGATGATCTTGTAGTATATTCCGAGGATTTTGACTCACATCTTGTTCATTTACGTGAGGTCTTTCGTCGCCTACAGAGCGCCGGGCTATCAGTTAAGCAGTCTAAAGTTCATTTTGCTACCTCTCAAATATCATTTTTGGGCCATATGGTTTCCCCTTCTGGTATTACCATAGACCCAGATCGAACTAAGGCTATTAGAAGTTTTCCGGCACCCAAGAATAAGCGTGAGGTGGCTCGATTTTTGGGAATGGTTAACTTCTTCTCTAAATTTATTTCAAATTTTTCTACTCGGGCGGAACCTCTTAATTGCTTACGTAGGAAAGGGGTTACTTTTGCGTGGGCCGAGGAGCAGGAAGCGGCATTTGTTGATCTAAAAGAGGCTATTTCAAACCCTCCTGTCTTGGCTTTTCCAGATTTTGCTATTCCCTTTATTTTACAGACGGATGCTAGTGCTAGCGCGCTAGCGGCTGTTTTGTTGCAGGAATTTCCTGAGGGTCGTCGTCCCATTTATTATAGTTCGCGTACTTTATCTCCTGAGGAACGTAAATTTTATACATATGAATTAGAAACCTTAGCGGTGCTTTTTGGATTGGAGAAGTATAGGGTGTACTTAGAACATGTGCATTTCCTTTTAGAGTGCGATAACCAGGCTTTAACGTGGGCGTTAGCTGTCCCAAGGAAGACAGGTCGTCTTGCGCGTTGGGGTGTCCGGATAGGTGCCTTTAAGTTTACTCCTTCCTTTATCAGAGGTTCAGAAAATTGTATTGCGGATGCTCTTACCCGGGTATTTTCCGAACCTACTGAGGAGTGTGTTTATTTCGAGACTTTGGATGCTCCTGCGGATACTCAGATTGAGAGTTTCTCATTTTCGGCATTTCCTGAAATGTTTGTCAGTATACCTGAACTTCAACTTACCGATTCTGGGTTGGCTTCAATTATTGAGCAAATTAAATCGGGAGTTTCACTGCAGGATTATAAGATTCATGAGGGTGTTTTGATGGGAAGAGCTAGTTTTGATCGGCGTTATAAAGTCATAGTTCCGAAGGCAGCTATTCCCATGATTCTCAGTTATTTTCACGATTCTCCTTTCGGGGGTCATTTAGGCATTGCCAAAACCAGAAATCGAATTCGTGAACAGTTTATGTGGCGGGGCATGGATTTCGATGTAAGAAAGCATGTTAAGTCTTGCCGCATTTGCGCATTTTCCAAACCCGCGCAGGCCACAAATTGGGGATATTTGGCTTCGGATGTTCCCTCCGCGCCCATGGAGAAACTATTTGTGGATTTTATCGGACCATTCCCTCGTTCTATTCAGGGAAATATTTTTGCATTGGTGGTTACTGATGCTTTCTCAAAGTTCGTATGGATTTCACCTCTGAGTGCTGCTACTGCTCGCCTTGCTATTCGGGAACTTGGAACAATATTTGGATCTTTTGGTGCTCCTCAATATCTGGTCTCTGATAACGGTTCGCAATTTAAGTCGCGTCTCTTTCGTTCCTTTTGTTTTGATTGGGGTGTTACGCATTTTACTACCACCCCTTATTACCCTAACCCCTCATTAGCGGAACGGGTCAACCGTAACCTTAAGTCCGCTTTAATTGCTTATCATCACCAGCAGCACAATTGCTGGGATAAATACTTGAAGCAACTTCAGTTTGCTTTCAATTCTGCGAGACATGAGGTTCATAAGACGACGCCATTTTCATTGTTATTTGCCTACCAACCTTCGTCTCCTTTGGCTAATTTGTGGGCGTTAAATGATTTATTACCGGCTGACAATTCTCCGCATACCATTCGTACTAATTGGAAGGCTGCCTTGAATAATCTGCGTAGAGGCCACTCTATGAGAAAGCAGCGATATGATGCGTCCCGTCGTCCCTCCCCATTCAAAGTGGGAGATGCTGTCATGTGCCGTAACTATCCTCAGTCCTCGAAAGCAAATGCGTTTTCCGCCAAGTTAGCTCCTCGCTATCTTGGCCCGTTTAAGATTCTCAGAATTTATAAGGGGGTGTCTGTTCTTTTGCAAGAATTGTCTTCCTCCTGCAGGCGCCGCGCTCACCTGTCGCAGCTTAAATTGTATAACTCGGGGTAGTTTGTGTCTAGGTTAACTACGGGTTTTGTTTCTAGTTTTCATTCTGTTGGTTCATTGGGGGATGTATGGTTATTTTTTTTTCTCGCAAGCTCGCAGATGTGGGGGGCTATTGTGCTGTTATGTGTTTCTTTTTGTTTTGTATCTGTATTATACATCCAGCCAGTCACTTTACGTTGCTTGTCCCCTTTGCTTAACGCACTCCTTGGTGCTCTTTTTTTTTCTCCTCTGTGGTTTGCTGACGTGGCATGTGCTTTGGCCGTACGCGAGGAGTGGTGGGATTTCTGCCGCATTGCAGGGATAGCTCTCTGGCCGGCAACTACTCATCAGGATTGTGGAAGTTTTTTTTTCAGTGGTTTAAAGGAACGTCTTTTGGTTTTTTTTGTGGATCGACCTTATGTAAAGGTAGGCTTTATTATCGGTTTTATGTCTTGGTAATGGTGAGTGGATTTTGGGGCGGAAAACGCTATGTGTGTTTGAAAATACGAATTCGTAAAGTGACTGGCTCTTGGAGTTGTTCATATGTTTAGTGTGTTTTGTTTCTTTTCCAGTTGAGTTATATTTTCAGTACGTGATTTTCAGTGTATAGTTAGTTTAAAATTTGTGATAAGAGCTTTACACAGTTGTGCAATTTGAAAATGCATAATTTGATTCATGAAGGTAAAAAGCATCAGTAGTGTGAAATTTGTGAGAAAAGCTTTTGGCATTTGTCGTCTAAAATTGCATAGTTTGATTTAGGAGGGCAAGAAGCAATATAAGTAGAAATTTGTGAGTAGAGCTTTACATATTTTGGGCACTTTGAAAATACATAGTTAGTTCAAAATTACAGAAATTCTGTTGTGTAAATTATGAGAGCAGTAATTGCAGTTAAAACCCAGTTATGCTGAACCCATTTATGCTGCACTTTGTAACTGAAAACGGTTGGGTTGTAAAGCTACCTACATCTAGCTTAGCTGGACTTTGAAGCTCTCTGTTACCAGAATTTCATAAAAGTCTGTTTCGGTCTTGTTCAACATTCTTAGCTAGTCTTTGACTAGCTAAACATAATTAAATATTTTGGTCTGATGTTTATTGTGGCTTGGTTTTATAAAGTTTCTAAATTGATTTTGTTTGTGGAATTTTTGTTTGACTTAATTTTTGCTGTATTTAAAACTTGCTTTACTGCTCTGCTCAATTGGTTTTGGTTGGTTTACTATTTATGCCATCTTTGTTTTACAGTTATTCTTTTATGGTTGGTTTACGGTTCTGGTTATTAATGTTTGTTTATTATTATCATTAAAGTACCCACAAAAATAAACTTATCTATAGTAGTATATTTTTGAGAGTTCTGGTTTCCATTTTGTTTTCCCCTACGGCACTCGTTAGGGCTTCCCTTTTCGTTTGGCCGGGGTTCCCTAACTTAGTCAAACAGCGGTACCATTGCAAGTGTAAACGTTTCAATTCACAAAACAGACTCAATGACTTGCACAAATATGTTAATAAGAGGAATAACTATAATAATTTGTTAAGTGGCTCAATTGATAGATCATCATGTCCGTGGTTCAGAGCGGGTTCTATTCCCGGTTCGTTGGATACGTTTTTCTTTGATAAATGCCTGTTCCTGGCTAATTTTATAATCTTGCATGTAAATCATATTTTGCTTGCGTATGTTTCAGCTATTTAGTAAATAGTTATCCCATTTCAATACTTTGCCTGGTAAGATGGCTGCATGCTGTTAATATAGTGAAATAGTGGATTTAAGAACGAGTTATGTCACTGAAACCGTATACTGCTAGTAATGTCAGATTGAGTTGATTATGTGTTAATTGATACATTGCCCCCCGCAGGGTATTGATTTGAACGACGTTGTAAATCAAAAGTGATCATATCCCCTCCCCCTCTCACTGAGATGGAGATAAGGCTATGTATTCAAATATAATGTATTCTGCATCTTGACTTATCTCATATGATGCAGATTTGTGTCATTGCTCCGGACGCACTTCAGCCTTGGGATTATTGTGCTACCTGTTTCATTTTAAAGGTAATATATTATGTCTGCATCCTTTACCAAGGAATACAGTCTCATAACAGATATCGTTTCAAATTCTTCTGGTTCTAAAAACATTTTCGCAAAACCAATAAATGAGTCAAGGCCTCACAGGAGCATATAATGTGCTGGGCTATTTCAGTTTCTTTGTTGCACAATCTGCAATCTAGTTTACCCTAAAACATGACCATTCGTTAAGATGCTTTTTCACAGGAGCATGTCCTGTGCAATAATAATTATTCTCAGTGCAATATACTACATTTAATAAACATTCAGCACTTTTCTTATATGGTTTTCTAATAAATAGTTTACCATGTTTGTTTACTGGAGTTTAAGCCAGGTTTTATGATGTTCTACTTTGGACGAGTTAATAGCCTCCCTTACTGAACGTCGGGATGTTGCTAAAGTCGGCTATGTCCCAATAAATTCTGAAACTCTCTTTGTCTTTCAAGTTAATCGGTTTTTTCATTTCCCTCTGTGCCACTATGACCCGGCACCCAGATGAGTTAATCTTCATTCTGTTCTGCCAAGTGTGTGATTATGTTTAGGCAGTTTAAAACTAGTCCTAATGCTACCTTATAACTACCTAGAGCCTTAAGTGCAGCCTGGCTATCTGAGAAGAGAAGGAACTGTTTACGAGTGTAAACAGTTCTTATGTTTTCATGTATGCAATAAATAAAAGCAATAATTTCTGTTTCACTCAAGGGAAAGAACTTTTTGCACCTTAGTGTTATGCCACATATTCCGGATTATGCCCCTGAACCATCCTTAGAGCCGTTTGCAAACCACAATAAAGTTTTCACATGAGTTTTCAGAGTTTTATTCGTTCTACGCTCAGGGTCAATAATGATCCTGAATTTCTTAAAAAGTGTTTAATTGGAATTACATAGCGTGAAGGCATTTCTAAAGATGCTTATCTTATGTATTTCCTAATTCTTAACAACAGGAGTTCTCGGTTGCTTAGCGTGTTGCAATCTACAGAGTACCATTATTGCCTCCTTCACTACAACTAAATGCAATGGAGTCAGCGTCAAGAGTGGCCCCATTGCTGCAGTAGGAGTTGTTTTCGTAACGCCATGTTTTCTGCATAATAAAGATGCTGAATTTGTGCGTTACCACCTCCATGCATATAAAAGGAAATGCGTTAAAAAATATAACATCTTCTGCATATTAATGATGTGTGAATGTGTGCGTGAAACCCTCGAGGTATAAGAATGAAGGAATAAAATAATTTGCATGTAACTTGTCTTTAGCTATATATGTTGCTTCGTTCAGTGGAAATATAACGCATATATGATTTATCAATGATATAAATCGAATGTGTGCGTGGCCTGTTTATAATGAAAATGGCATTCTCTTATTATTGAATAAATGTTTGTGTGCGTGCGTTCGTGTGTGTGTGCGTGTGCGAACGCAAGCATTCTTGCCATATTTTTACAAATTACGTATTTCTGGAGTTATGAATATTCTTCAGGAACATAATATATGTACCGTTAAGATGTTGTCGCACTGGATTTAGCTACTTAAGGTTTATTAAACAAGAGGGAAAAAATCTTCCCAGCAGAAAGTATTGCATCTGAAAGCCGCTAAGTAAAAGCTATGAGAAGCAACCGAGATGTAGCATTCTTTATTTAAAGAAGTTCTTTCGCTAAAAAGCACTAGATGTCACTGTTAACTTATAAGAGTTTTCTGCGAGATGCCGGTGCATGATTTGTAACATGAATGACACAACAAATAATTTCATTATCTTTAATCGAAACACAGACAGAAATTACAGATGGATGATTATTTCATGTTGAGTATTAGTCGGACTGACCGTATTAACACGCATACAAAGCGGACTATATTTACCTTTACAAAAGAAGAAGTCATTCGAAGTCGCGGGTTCAATAACATTTTTTCTGGCAGTGTTTTTTGTTCCATATATGTATGTATTCATTTGGGGGGACCCCTTGAACTTTGTCATTTAACGGGGTAGATCATATCGACGATGACTGAATAAAATTGATGAATTGGTGCTCAAACGAGCCCGGGATTTACAGAGCATACAGCTACCCGACACTCGTCTTCCCGGGATAAGGAAGAACACCGAGAAATCCTTATTCGGGTAATTCACTCTAAACGAGATTCGAAGTCCGGACCTCTTGAAAGGGAGGCAGACACACTACCCTCACGCCACAGAGGTGGGCAGCAGTGTTTTGTTGATCTGCGAGTTTATGCTGAAAAATATTGAAAAATTCAAACGCTAATTCTGTTACGTAGAATATATTAGGTTTATTGTTATCAGTGAGCTTGCATGCTTGCGTTTTTGTATGTGTTTTTAATATGAACTTCCTTAATTGTACTTTGGTATTATTAATATTATGTGAATACTTTGGTATTTGTCAGCCGAGGGGCTTCCAGCCAAAGCTAGTCCTTTGTGCCTCCAATGTGTCTCCTGGAGTGAGATCCGAAGGGCGACTATGTTCACTATCATGTGCCCGGATAGTGAATCCCTAACGATTCCAACATGACACTAATCCTGGCGCCGGATAGCCCTGCCTTAGCCATCCGCATGTCCCGGAAATGGACGAGACAGCTCCCAGGAAAAAAGGGGGACCCAGCAGTCCCACCAAGTGTCAGGAAGAAATCTTTCTAGAGTGTAAATTCCACCGTCCTGGCGCAACATACCAACCGCCGTCGCCTGGTAATACAACCCTGAAATAGATGAGGTGAAACAAATGAAAGGAAATTATGGAGGCGGAAAACTTGTAGCAGAAGAGGGACAACCCTAGCATTTGCCCACCGACTTGGAGAAACCATGAAAAAAGCCCGTCAGAGTAGCAGGCCCGACAGGAATGAAACCCGCGACCTTCCTGAAGTGGAAACATTATCAGAAAAAAAAGAAAATACTTTTAGACTCGAAAGAGATGATTTAATATTTTAAATAAAAATCTAATCTGTTTACATTCACATCACTTTCTCCACCCATTCTTTAAAAAACTATCATTTCCAAGTCACAGATTCTTGGGTTCTATCTATTTTGTTCCTTGCCTCTTACTCCCCAATTTTCGGCTTATTTTAATGTTTTAGGTACCAACGAGTAATATATTTAAATTTTACAGAGCCTATTGGCCAATGATTACATTGGGACCTACTAACACCTATTTTTCACCATAGAACCTAACATTCAAATACATATTGAAGTTAACAGTTAGTTTAACTTTATACAACTTAAAGTTAGTGTTTTAAACTCAATGGCATGCCCAATGATTTCTACAAATGCATATTCCAAAACTTGCTAAATTGAAAATATAAGATCCCAATAAGTCCTGATGTACTGACCGAACAGAACATAGTTTTAGCTTTTCAGAACCTAAAAATCCGGCGATTGATTATTACAAACACCTATTAGTTTATCTGCTGCGTGTTAATAGTGATAAACATTTGCAGAAATTATTTTATTGCACATTTCCTCGTAATTACAAGCGAATTAGGGAAATATAGTAGTCTTAAGCCATAATGAAATCTTTTAAGTGCGATTCGCTATGTGATAAGCTTGAAATTCCATTGTCATTGTATGGCGAGAGAAAAAAGGAAGTGTAATAGCAAATTCATTTAGAGAAAACAAAATATCTGAAAATCACCCAAACACATTATTGGGAATAAGTGATCTTCTTCAATGAGATCTAAAAGTTTACTTTAGTAGGAGTTTTTAGTGTCATCGGACGAATGAATGAAATGGATGAAATGATGCTCAAATCAACCAGGGATCCATAGACGTTAAAGTTTACCGACAATCATATTTTCAGGAATAGGGAAAACCTCCAGAAACCTCATCCGAGTAACTCACCCTAACCGAGATTCGAACTCGAAACCTCTTGAATGTGAGGTAGACATGTTGGTAAGATTTTGTCTATTATCAGTTACACAAAAATCATTCAGAATGAGCAGGAATTCACAGGAAACTTAAGATGATTATTATTATTTATGTATTTATTTTACATTTCTATTGTCATGAAAATATATTAAACATGATATTTTTAAAAAATCGTTTGAGCCATTTTTGAGAAAATCAAAATTAATGAAAAATTGTCCATGTATGTAGGTATTTTGGGTATGAGGGATTTTCTTGAATATTTTCGACTCCATCCTTGGAAGATGCTGAACTTAAATATCAATTTTGTTATTTAATCATTTTTACTTATGCTCCTGCTACTAAAAAACGTGCAACTGCAAGAGCGATTAGCGATATTGTTTCAGCGCGATGGTGTTCCATTGTACAGGTCGATGATCGTCTGCAGTCGTCTAAATGCGGCACATCCTGATAATTGAATAGGAAAACAAGGACAAGTCTCCTGGCCAGCCAGATCACCTGATATAACGCCTCTGGTATTTTTCCTCTGGAGTTCTTTAAAGCAACAGGTTTATGCAAAGGAGCCAGACAGAGCCTTCGCCAAAGTATTACGGTGTCCTGTAGATCCATTACACCTGCCATGTTACACCGAGTCAGAATTCCCATGCAACTTGTGCCCAGATACATTAACAAACATGGACATCAGTTTGGCACTTACAGTTAAAAACGATTAGTAATCACCATAGCATACCAAAAGCAGTTCATAATTATTACAAAATACATTTCTTGCATTCTGTAAGAGAGCTCTACTGTTGCAACTTGCATACTAAATATTATGTGATATGTAATTTACTAATTGTCTGAGATCAAATGTGAGGAATCCTTATTCCATCAACATCAAATGTACATTCCTATGTCGCGTTTAAACACCTGCCTAACTGTAGTTTACCAAAAAGAAATACAAAACAATAATTACCAATTAGATAAAAATAAAACATAATTGTGAGCTAAACGACACTAACAACGTAAACATAATATTAGTTTAAACAAAGATTATTTATGAATATTATAACATATCAAGAAAGCAAGTTCATCAGAGTGATACGAGGTACCTTTACTACAAATAGATGTTTTACGTCTATACACATCTTCCAACTGAGCTACCTAGAAGCACAATCGTTGCCTAACCAAGTTAATGTAATATGAAGCATGTACCTGTAGTAGTAAATATTTCCAGCTGTGAAAATATTTCCTTAGCATCAGCTGTGTATTAAAAATGCATTAAACGCGATAATATAATCCGCCATATTAGTCATCTCCTTAAATGCGAAACCAAAGATATCGATGTTACAGAGTTTTCTTTTATGCCATGAGGCCCGTTGTTTCCATGTTAGAGCACAGATTGCATAAAACTGGATCGGTAGGGACGGCTGATTAGATTAAAAACGGCAATTTACAAATGAAAGTTAAACTTCAAAATATCTGGCTTGTTCTTTAAATAGTTTTTACGGATATAAAATAAATGATCTCGAAACATTTACTGATTATTGTTTAATTGGCTTGAGGGTCATTGAGAACAGACACCAAATGACACCTTTGTATGTTATGGAGAGGAATAATTACATTGGTGTAATTATTGTTGTTCTTGAAGTGAGTTTATATAACATTGCACTGTCTTTATATTTTTACATCAAATTTCTTTATATATTACAATTTTATTGGCTATTTATTTAAAGTATTATTCTTTTGCTTTGGAAATATCATTCCCAAATCGATCCATGCTTCAGTTATATCTTCTATTAAACATAACTTGGTGCACTATGTCTCTTAAATGAACACAGTATGGTGAATATACCATAATATTTGATTTCCTGATTAGCACAAGGCCGCTGGATAAAAGCGTAAATTGAAGTATTAAAATTGGATGCCTACGGGGTTGATCAAGAATCATTGCTATTTTTGAGGACTTATCCTCATTATTACAAAATGAAACCACACATTAAATAATCGCAATTTTAATAAGACATATTTGCAAATTCACTCGGATTAATTGTGCTATCGTTAAAAAACTATTGTTAATATTGCAACTCCGGTTGAGAGGGACAAGAGTCGATTTTCTAACAACAAGAGATCCTGCCTCATTGACCTAATGACATAAGGGATTACCTCAATGAACATGGCCAAGTCGGTGGCAAACAATACATTGTGAACACGACCACTACGGTCCCGGATCTCACTGTTTGTGATTATTTTCTATGGAGATCTCTCTAGGGAAATACTAATGTAACAGGAATTGAGAAGGCGCATTAACACTGCTGTGCTTGTCAGGATTCGGGGCAGTAGAAGTGCCATATTTAAAACACCAACTCTTGGATCTTATAAAAAAAAATCCTGACTAGTGGGAATGCTAACAGTCTATTTGTGAAGCCTATCTTTAACAAAACAGATAGATCAAAAAATGATAGTTATATGAGTATACGTATATTAAATAAAATATTAAAAATACACTATAAAGTTATTAATGAAGAGGCTGAAGCCAATATTTGAAAGCTATGTTATTACATGAATCAATCCGGTATTCGAATATTGCATTATGCATTCGAATTATGCATTGGGAATATATTTATTCAAAATTCAGCATTCACCACTTAAGTGAGATAACCGAAGTAATATTTAATAACTCAGCCATAAAAGGATGCACGGATCTTAATAACACCAAAATTATAAATGTAAGGTTTAGACGCGGTTACATTGTCCCCGCTGCAAATTATTTTTCTGGGGTAAAAAAAGAGAAGAAAATTAAAGTCACATACTAAAATGTTAAATATTTCCAGTTTATCTCTTCGTTTTAAAGCGATTTAAAATATTAAAAAGGTACAAAGCACACACAAAAGGAATCTGCTTCACATTTGACTATACTAGTTTATAATGTATGCTATTTTGGTGAGACTTTGCGTGTTTATTTTATCCCTCACTCAGAACAATATATATCTGAAATTACAAAACAATGGATACAAAAGTTAAATCTTATACCTAAAAACAATCTTATATGTTGGATTTCTCAATTAAATGCTCTACAAACCATTCTTACAAAACTTACTTTTCTATTTACATTTTGTTAATACGCATTTACACATCGTTATGTGCTTTTGGGGAAATGTTTTTATAACCAGAAGAATTTGAAACCATATCTGTTTTGGGACTGCATTCCTTGGTAAAGGGAGCAGGCATAATGAACTGGCTTTAAAGCGATACAAGTAGCACAATAAACCCAAGCTAAAGTGCAATGACTGAAATCTGTATCTAACAAGATCATATCGTTGTAAACATAAGGATACAGTAGGTTAAAGCGATAGAGGTGTATAAAGCGTGTCGCTATATAATGGCTTTAATATCCCATGCTCTCTCCATGACAATGAGGAAGAAACGAATAGCGACCTCCCAGTTGAGAAAAATATAAGTATTTTAAAATTCTAAACAATATTAAAGTATAACTCAGAGATGGCCGGCGCCACAAACAAATTTCTTAGACACGCGTTATGTACTTTAACGAGATCTACAATTTTGTGGAAAGTTCTTGTCTATCTGTTACGGTTTACCAATTACCAAAAGCCTTTCAGGATGAAGAGGGTTTGACAAGCTATTAGCAGAAAATTCAAGGTGTACGAGTATAATTAGTGATTTTGCATGAAAATATCTTCAACATTTGGTATGTCAATCGAAGTATTGAGTCATTTTGAGAAAAACAAAAATAAGGAAACATTTTCCAGTAAGGATGTCAGGATAGTTTAGTTGCGGTGATATTTTTGAAAATCTTCTTGGCGCATCCTTACAAGATGCTGAATTTAAATATCAAGTTTACTTTTCAACCGGCTTTTCATTTTTCTGTTATGCTGTTCACAGGCACACGCGGACGGAACTTTTTCTAAAAAAAACGTTGTTTATTTTTATTTTATGTATTTATTTCTTACATTCAAGGATAATGGAACGTTTACATTTAGGGAATTCTCCATATCGAACTTTTGAGTGGAATGCAATATTTTCCCTAACTTTTATAGGTAACTAGTAGAAAACATTAATAATTATGATGCTTCCATTTGCAATGATTAACTTAATACAGACAATTCCGAAAAATAAATAACAAATCATGTGTGTTTCATTCATAAGATTTTCTCTTCCCATTATTCTACTAACAAATGTTACAAAAGCTTTTCTACCTATTTCTTGTTAATGGAATTGAATGTCTGCAGAAATGTTTTCATTGCTGATTACGTTGTGGGTTCAAATATTTAAAATCCATATGTAATGGATTTGAAATTCCACTCATAACATAACAATGAGGGGACAAGACGAACAGCACTTGAAAAAAATGTCAAGTTTTGAAACTCCAAAGCAATAACACAGTATATCCTGGAAATTGCAAATTTCAAAAATATTTTCACATAAATATACCTTTTTAACGAGATCCACATTTTTGTAGTAAACTTAGTGTGCCACTTACTGTTTACGAGTCACTCAAATTATTAAAAATTCATTCAGAATATGGAGGAGTTCAAGGGTATTATAACAGTAATTAAGATATTCATCTTATTTCTCATGCAAATACCTTAAACACAGCATTTTTAGGATTTTAATCAAGAACGTAGGAGCAAATTTTGAGAAAATAAAAGGAAAGAGAATATTTCTTGTAAAGTGTATATTGGGGTGGACCCGCTTTCTTGAAAAATCTTCTGTTGCACTCTTTGGAATCTGCTGAACTTAAATACCAAATTTGTTATATATGCAGGATTTCATTTGTGAGTTATGCTGTTCACAGACAGATAAACAGATAGGATACTATATATAATTTTAGAGACCTAATAATGCTATTCTAATTCATGGGGTATACTAATTAGTCCTTCCAGCCACGCAGTGAATTACTAAAAAAATTCTTTTCCTTGCTTGCTCCTCCGCAAATGCATTTTGTTGCTAAGGGTGTAATTCCAAAGATGCTCGATATTTCAACAGCAAGATACAATCTAAAAGATAATTGTAGTAATGATTTCAGAATGCTATGTGTTATGCAATGGAAAGTATGTTAAGGACAATTCACAATGAAATGTAAGGGGAGACGTAGTATATGTGCAAGACATTGCATCCATGCTATTTAATGGAAGCATTCACATAGAGTCACGCAACACGCTACGCTACGCAAGAGTTTACAAACTCCAAACTTTATGCTTTGCGTTGCGTGCATAAGGGAAGAATTCTGAATTTTTTCTCTTTGCATTGCCTGTTATTCAACAGCAGGCGATTGCGATGCGAGACATTACGCCGTCTAATGTACATACATGTTATCTTCCATTTGGCCGTGCCAAACAAATTGTTGTGGATCACCATCTCTCATTTCCCTCAAGAGGTTATGGTGGTCTCCTTACTGAATCTTCCTTTCATTTAATGGATGAAACTACCATCTGCGCCAGGATTTCTTGGCTCACAAATCCTAAGGCGCTAAGAAGTAATGCACATTGAATTAATATAACTTGTGCAGCTGTATCATCAGACATCACATATCTAACTTGCTGCAGTTTCCATACTTGCACAACTATTTTTAATATTTTGGTCAAACATTCGGGATGTCAGTTACGTTACGGGTGGCAGTTGGGTATATGTATGTTTTTGTAACCCATCTATTTATAAAATGTTGATTCAACTTTTTTATTTGGTATTTTTGGTTACATTATTTGATTTTTAGGATGCGCTCGGAAGATTTCCGCAATTGGTTTTAGAATCAAGCAGCCCGTTGCGTTACGCCTACGACTGCGTTGTGAATGGGCTTCCTTCACGCTTGCGCTTATGGTGCGTTATGTTAGCGCTTTCATTTCGTTGTGAATGGACCCTAAGTTGTGTGAACGGTAGAGTAGAGGAAGGAGGTAATTTCCTGTTTTCCACTAGAGAGAGAGAGAGAGAGAGAGATGAGAGAGAGAGAGAGTGTGTGTGTGCGTGTGTGTTTTATCTATATCTGTTCAAGTTCAACGTTTAATTCTTGTGGGAAAAACATGAAGGATGAAATATCTATAAATCCACCGTAGTAGGTTCTCGTTTATTCTTACCATGTGAGTGTGTGATCCTTCATGGAATATTCTGAAACATGGAGGAAGATTGTTTGGCCACCTTGCACCGAGAACAATTTGTCATTTCGATCTTTGTTGCCCATTGATACGAGTCGACGTTGTCCGGAGATCTTACCACTACTCACTTTATTTCCTTATCCTTAATTGCTCTCCCTATAACATGCATAGTAGGTAGAGAAGGTATTGCATTTCACCCAAAAATGTTCTGTCCAGAGTTCTGAAAATATATTTTTTGAGGTCGCTGAATCTCGAAAACGCATTTTTAGATAATTCTCCGTGTATGTGTGTGTGTGTGTTTGAACAGCATAACTCAAAAATGCAAATTCGGATAAATAACAAACTTGGCACTTACCTTCCAAAGATGGTACACGAAGATTCTCAAGAAAGTCTCTCCATCCCAAACTACCCTTTACATGGAACATTTCCCAAAATGTTTCATTTTTAAAGACTAGATCTAACGACTTTTATCAAAATCCACATATTAAAGCTATTTACATAAATAAAATGTATATCTTGAATTTTCTGGGAATATACTGTAAAGGCAGTTTCTTTCGGAAGGAATTTTGTAAATCTTGTATAACTCCTAAAAGCTAAAAGTTAGACGAAAACGCACTACATAAAGCTGAAAATTTCTTTAATTTACACAAAACACAAAAGAAATCAAAATAACTTCTTTAAATTGTTTCAAATGACTTCTTTGCGCCATCAGCCATTTCTGGTATATCTGTTATTAATGGTTCTAATTGTCCATTACTTAAGTCAGTAGTTTAAGGTTCTGTTGATTTCAGTTCTTTTTCACAATTGCATGGAAAGAGTATGGAATTTTTAGGCCAGCATAGTGTCCAGTTCTTAAACATTTGACTATCGCTATTCCCTTTCTATCTGTAACAAAATGTGCCATGGAGTTATTTCCAGAAAGGATTAACTTCATTAAAATGAATAAATGAAATAAGTATCTTGAGAATAATAATTTGTATATCCACTAATAAACGATAGGGATAGAGGAAGTCATGTAAATGTACCACATTAGATGTTTTTTTTATTGTAACCACTAATTCCCTGCACAACAAATTTCTAATCTAAATTCGCCTTGTAATTATCCTGGAATATGCTAGAAAACTCACCCATTGGTTTGGTCCCCGCTCAACAATCAACTACGACATCCTGATCCCACCTCACCTATACGCAGCCACTAGGCGTGGCACGATACATGTAAATTCCTTCATATTCATTTTCTTAATGTGTTCCCATCTAATTGTCACATACATCGCATTAGGATTATAAAACATGGCGGTGTTGAAAATAAGCTATTGCGCCTATCAAATAAGTGAGAATATCTTACCATATATAATTAAAATATAGTAGGTACTGTAATTATTGACGGGAAGATGCAAACAGTTTAATAAAGGAATAAGAGAAATAATTGCAATAAATAGTTTTCACATATGAAATTAGTGTATAATGTAAGAAGTTTGAGCTGAACTATTTTTTACGGAACGACGAAAGGTAATTAGAAAGCCAGGTTAGCCAAAGTCATTAACAACAGCCGAAGTAACCAGCACATTAGCTTCAGGATTTCTGGGTTTGCAGTTAAGTTATAAGTCCAGTACGCTTACGCAGTCCCGTAGGTAAAAAATTTGAAAAAGAGAAGTGAAAGGTATTTCCGAGATATTAGCCAGGTACAAGTAACCAAAGTTAGAGACGCGCCTGAAGAGAGTTGATTATTGGCCCGAGCGGGAATACTATTGTTGAGAGTAATTTTAATGTAGGTGTGCCTTAAGGAATATAGAGGCGGGCATCTAATTCAGAGGCTTACTCCCTCTCTCTCTCTCTCTCTCTCTCTCTCTCTCTCTCTAATATCATCAGCAGTATTTGCCTGTGTGATATTTTAAGCGTCCAGTGACGTGCTTGTGTGAGTAGTGTCTATTGCAAGAGGTCTCGCAGATAAGCGTTTTAATGACCCACGCCAGGTTACGCTTCTAGTTCCATTTATTGCGTAGCTTTGATACTGCGGAGGATAGCAGGGTCAATAATTCAGTTGTTACAATTTCAAGTGCTACGATTCATAATAATCAGTCTAGTTCTTCATCTCGAACGGTCGACGACTCACTTCAGTAACTCAAATACACATTCAAAATAAACTTCTTAGTCAATTTAAACTGGTGTAGTCCTTCACAATACAACCAGCCTACTTTGAGGGAAAATACTCACAGCTCAACCACTGGAGCAGCCGGCAGAAGAATCTGGAGACAACGAGAAAACGTGGCAACTACATTCCTGTACCAAACTGTCACACCATAAGCGCGGGATCTTGATACTGCTTCAAGATGTGGCAACATCGTATTGAGGACTACCAGAAGCTGAGAAGAATACACTGGAAATCAAACACAGTGACCAAGAGCGAGGAAAGGAAGGAAGTAAGAGGATCCAGAATGGCAGTAACTGTGTACACAGATACACAGCAGCAAGAAACAAGAAAGCGGCATCAGTAGACAACAGCAGCAAATAAAGTACTTTGTGTAAATATATTTATTTCAATGTTATTTCTGTAGATGTGGTTAAGCAGTGGAAAAACGTTAGGTGAAAAGCATTTAGTAAAATCAATTGATTTTCAGGAAGCGGAGACCAATAGTAGGTTGAAACTGTAGAGAATGAGTAACAGAAATTGGAGAAAATAGCCGAAATGGGGAGAAAAGCGTAGAAAGGGAACAGGAAGTAGGACATAATAGAAGTCAGGGAGAAAGAGTAAATTATTCAGAAATGGGAGGAAATGAGTTAATGGCAATTGTGAAATTGTTAAAAGGTTTGAGGGAAGAAAGTTACAAAGTGGGGGAGAAGATGGAAGAAAGTCAGAAAAGTCAACAGAGATTAGAGGAAAAGATGGAAAGTAATTGTTATAAATTAATAAAACAGAAAAGTGACAACCAATAATAGAAAAGGGTCTAAGAGGGAAGATGCAAACGCGGCAACAGGAGCTATAAAAAGAGAAAAAAGAAGCTAGAAAGGGGACAACAGGAGTTAGAAAATAGCCAACAAAAACTAGCAAAGATATTAGGGGTTGAGCTAGGAAGGAAGTTAGAAAATACTCAACAGAGGTTAGAACACAGTCAAGAGGAGCTAGAAAAAGGTCAACAAGAATTGGTAAAGAAGATAGAAAATCAACAACGAGTGATAAAATTATGCAAGGAGAAAATTAGAGGGTAAATAGGTCATGTTAGAAATGAAGTCGAAGAAATGAAAAAGGTCAGGGAAGCACCTAGTATAGAATTACAAGAAAATAAGAAATTAGGGGAGGAAGTAGTAAAGAAATATGAAACAGAAAGGGAAATAGCGAACAAAGAAGTGCATTAGGCTAGGAAAGTAGCTAGAAAAGAATTAGAAAATCGTAGAAATAGACCAGAAATAGCAAGAAGGGAAAGTAGGAGACAGGTTAGAAACTTTGAAGAAAGTTCACAATTTTTTCGGGCAAAGAGCAGCGTCTTATAGAAATAGAAACCGTGATAAAGGTAAGCTAAGTGAGGAAGATGGGGCTAGAAAGGGATAACATAAAGGCAGCGAGTACTACGATTAATAAATGGTATATTTCTTCATCTCAAACGGTCGGAAACTCACTTCAATAACTCGAATATTAGTTTACAATGAATTTCTCAGTCAATTTAACTGATGTTGTCCTTCACAATGCATCCACGCATATCCTGAGATAAAATACTCATAGCTTAACCGCTGGAGCAGCCGGCAGCAGAATCAACAGCAGATACTGGAGACAATAAGAAAAGGTGGCAACTACATTCCTGTATCAAACTGTCGCACCATTGCAGCATCACAGTTATGATATTTGGGTTTCAGTCCTAAATACGTTTTAGAATTATAATGCTTTGTTGTTGTATAACATTGTGATAAAATTGTTCCAGTCACATTTTTTAACCTAGAGCATTTTTATTTTATATCTCATTATTTATTGTTACACATGTTAATCTGTGACTTTTTTTGTAATGTATGTAGTTTGAACAGGAAATCTTTGAATAACTTGAATTTCTAAATATATCTGAAACTTTGACCGTTGTTTTCAAACCGGATGAATTTTTGCATAAAGATAGAGCTAATTTTTAGCGAAAAAAAAGCTACACAATGTTTCAAGACGATAAAACCACTAAAAGACTATGTCACGAAGGGCATTCATCATTCGTTTTCCAGAAAATCGAAGCAAATAAAGAAGGACATTAAAGTTAAAGTCTGAAAACTCCAATTAAAATATATCTATTTGGCAATAGCTTGCACCGTACATAGAAAATGAATGCTTAGGAATTAAGGTTGATTAAAGAACACGAAAATGCAACATTTTGTCACTTTGGCTAATTTTTCAAAACATTTTATCTGGAATTTGAGGGCGTGTGTTCTCTTCCTCACGCCCCACGTGCGTCGGCAATTTTGATGCTATATAGGGCAAGCCCCAGATTATGGCGGCTGGATTATGTTTGCCTCACGTTGCTGGAGTCAGATTTCAGTTTCATTTCGCTGGTTTTGACAATCTGCTGGTATAGGTCCTCTCTGGATCTGCTTGTGTTCGCTTCGAATAGATATAAGTGTATATGGTTCTAGGTTCAAAGATAGGCAGATGCTCCTTAGTAAAAGCATATCGTTGATCACAAGGCGTCTAGTTTCACTCACTTTTGTTCTAAATATAGTAACTGAAACCTAGAAGTAGTAATCAAGGAAACTGTCACTTCACCATTACTAATGTTACCTGAAGGCCATTTCTTCTTCGCGTACCTAATTACACGCTGTTTCGCGTTCTTAATGAAGCAGCCGAGTGTTTTAGAATTTTATGCTTGTGATGACGCTATAAACACAACCTTTGCGACTACTCGTATCTCGCTTCACTCACTAAGTTTTCTGGGAGAATCTTCGACACACGAAGAACTTATTCTCTTTGCGGTGATAAAGTAAGAAGACCGTCGGCGCATTTTAACGCATCATTTACATGCTCACTTCGCACGATACTTTGAGAATCTCTCCGGCGTACTTTTAACTCGTGCGTCACATGTTTACTTGTACAATGTTGGACTGAGAATGCCCTGCATCGTTGTTCGGCTCGTTATTTACAGAAAGGTTTCCTAAATACTTTCTACTTCCTTACAGGACGAAAATTTCGCGCTCCTGATCGCTCCTTAACTCTACGTCACATGACATTATTCTAACACATTTCTCCTCAGTATTTCCCCGAAAAATACACTTTGGCTACTATTCCCTGCCCCCGGAATCTGTTACGCATCCGTTAAGACATTAAGGCACAAAAGAGTTTTAGCCTCTGCTACTTAAATAAAAGCAATGCAGATTGCAAGTGTTGTAAAAATGCAAGTTTTCTAGCTTAGTGTAAGGTTTTAGATGCAAAACTTGGCTTCTACTGAGAACTTTCTTGCCTTAAAATACAAATATTTTACACTTGCATTGAATGTTAATACCCTTAATTGCATTTTATACTAATACAGGTACCTTAGACTTAAGATATTTAAGTTTAATAACTTGACATTTAATTATTTATCCCTGTGATGTAATTATAAATACACTATGCTTTATGGGGCGGCATTACAGTCTCAAATTCTGCCACATGAATGCTATTCACAGTAGTAGAATATTAATGAAAATATAATTTAATAAAGAACATGGTACTAGAAAACTACTTTATCAGTCCTTGATCCAAAAGTACACAGCTGTAATCGTCAATAGACTTAAAATTTACTCCTGAAAGTTTTTGGGCAAAAGCACATTTAAGGATACTGACGAGGATAACGCCATAGCTTGTAAACCCTGTGGGATTTATCTAATTTCGAACCCAGTTCTCTCATGCGCGAAAACTTAGCACCAGTTCATTATCCACACCAACAGTGGGCCACTAACAGGATTAAAAACTATGGAGAAGGGAGGTTCCGTATTGTTTTGCTTTCGTGGTTTTGTTTCGTTAACGAACCACCAGGAAGACAATTAAAACTGCGCATTTGAGGGAAAATCTATGTCGCTTCGAGTGGGAGAAACGTCGAAAATGATAGCAACTGAATTCTCTAACGTGTGAAGTTTACGTGTTTACAGTGTTGGTAGAAGCGATGGTTTGTCCTTTGGGAGTCGTCTGACGTGAATGGCAATTTGAGGCAGGGGCTGTCATCACCTCCTTCATTCTTGTCACATTGTTACCGTCCCCGCTCTTCTTACCAGCTTGTCGCGATAATGAGCTGATTTACGTCATAACTACGAGAATACATTATCTGCAACTCATGGAAACGATATCCTGGCTACAATCACTAACTAGGAGCGTCGTGGCAATGTTTTAATTTCACTTCTTTGTATCACATCATTGAATGTAATCTATGATTGAAGTGTTCTCTTATACAAAAATGTCACATTTAATTTAATCGTGAAAAGAAAAAAAAAACTAACGGAGGGCTGGGTAGGCTCCTATGCAGAATGACCTCGACGCGTTTGATCGTTGCCCAGTCCGACACAAACAAGTAAATCAAAGAGAACAGAAGTTAGTACTCTTCGAATTTCCACAATGGTATGCCCTCATATGTACTAAAGCAACACTTTTTAAAGAAAAAGTGCTTTGCTTTGCCCGCTTACCTAAGGTAGAGGAGGTAGATACTAGATCAAAATTTTGGAATCAAGATTTCACTGTTATCAACTAATCACATACGTCTCCATGACTCCTATCATTCGTCTCTCCTTCCCGTTGTCTATGATCCTACAAAATATCTAGAAAAGTGGTCAGAGCCGCTAGTATGACTTTAGATGTTGAAGGCGGCATATAAGTGGAACATAAGTGAAGTATCTACCAAGGCCCAACGTGGTTCCGAGTCCACAGTAAAAGCTGTAGGTCCTCTCATTCTACCGCCATCCTTATCATTACCCTACATCGGAGGCAACAGATTGCACCAGCAGGGTGCCTCCAACTCAGAAATGGGTGGGGTCATCGTCTGGTGGAATGAGGTATGCCCCGAAGTTCAAATACCACATGGGGAGCGTTAGAAAAGATGACCTTAAAAGTTTTGTGCCAATTCTCCTTAATGTAATCCACTCCAACCTCTCTGTTAGAGGGTAAAACCGCTGAAACTTCTCCTACTTTAAATTGCGGTTACCTGGTTACCTTAGTGGCACTAAATGACGCTTAGATCACAATTGTGTTGAAGGACCAAACGAGTATGTGTCGTTTTTAAATTGAATTACTTAATACAGTAATGCATATAGAGTTACATAAAGGAGGGAGAACTTGTTTCAAGCACGCAATACCATTAATCAAGTGAATGTTTTATCTCAATAGTTATAACATTTCTTAAATATGTTTATCCCACATCAGTAATCCAGGTGAGTGGAGCAATTATTAAGAAAACTTTTTACTCCAACATAGGTTTCCCGGAACAAATTTGAAACATCATGTGTGTAACAAGTAACTTTCTGTACTCATTATAATTTTTGTCATACCTATTCTACAAATTCGCAAGTTAAAAGTTACTTCTTTTATCTTAAAAGATTAAACCTATGGCACTACAGCCCTTGTGGATTTCCTCTAAAACCCGACTGTCCACTTCATGCCCGAATACGCAAGGCAGAGACGGACAATCATCCAGTCGATGCAGTGAGAGATGCGGTCAGCACCATGATCCTACTAGTGTAACATTGGCTTTCGTGATCTACGGACCGCTACTTATCGTAGCTCCTCTAATGCATCAGGATGCTAAATGGGCACCGGCTCTATACAAGGGGCGGGAGACTCAAACGCACGCGCATTCCATGTCTGGGAAATGAGCCAACCATCTAAGCCAGGGTAAAAAAAACATATTCTATATCTACATAATTGTTGTAAATAAACCAAGAAGTAATCTCATTGTAATATACGTTTTGTTTTATGCATATAGGAGGGTGAAACGAAAGTAAATTATTTCAAAATCAGGCCGATTTGTGAAGTAACAATTATTAATTCTGCTAGACATGATATAACATAAAGATAGCATGTGCTGGTGTGTGTACACCGTTGATAAACTATTTATCCGGATATTTGCTTATCCCCATAAACGAAAATCAGTAATTCTCAGCTCCAAGAACCCCAAGATTATTTGGACTTTATTGCACTCACTTAAAGCCATCGTCTCGATAACCCGAAAAAGAAAATTTTAGATTATTATTTCAGTAATGTTTAATGTCACAAAAAGTCTTTATTCTTGTATAAATTTTATATTTAAGAAAATCCACATTTTCGTATGAACAAGGTCTTACATTTTGGTACTTCACAGTTGTATAAAATTGCATAAAAGTAAAAGGAGGTCACAGTGATATTACAGAATATTCAAGAGGTATGATTGGAGGAGGAAGAAATTATTTCCCATATATGCATCTTTAAAAGCTTTTTGACGGAGGAAGCAGTGTATTTATTTTACTTTCGGAAATATTTATACATTTTTTTCCTTAATGTTCTTTGCATTTTATATTATATTTATCATCTTTTTTACATTTAAATGTCCTGTACCACTAAACGTTTAGGTAGAGAAAGTATAGCATTCATCCAAAAACTCGATACCCAGAATTTACTCGAAAATGTCCGCGCGCGGGTATGGGTGTGTTTGTGTTTGAGTGTGAACAGCATACGTGAAAAATAAAATTTTGGATAAATACCAAGTACCTTACAAAGATGCAATAAAAAGATTTTTAAGAAAAAATTCCTCGATAAATCACCCTTTACTGAAACATTTTTCGTGAGTTTTGAATTTCTGAAAAAAAGGTTTTGATTAAAATACTATATATTTATGATATTTACGTGAATATGAATATCTTGAATGTATATCTGGAATTGTCTGGGAATAGCCTGAGGGGTCCTTTTCTTTCTGAATAAATGTTGTATAATTTTGTACAACTAATAATTTAGCAGCAACATACGGAGATGAAATTGTGTATTAAATTTACACATGACAGTTCCTTTTCAACGTAGACATTCAGGGCCAATTTGCCGGAACAAACATACTTGGGCCACACATAATACAGACTAAGATGCACCAAGAAGGTTTCCTAATCGCCCTCCTAAGCGAGATGGACGGGGCCACAGATAGTTGCCCGTCCAGGTATTTTTTCACCGATATTGAAGTTTGACTTATCAGAATATTCCCAATCACAGGAAAGTAGTCAGATGAACCGGAAAGTATTCGCCAAATTATTGCTCAATGACGCTAGCGAGCGAATCTGTTCTAGCTGCTGACTCTGAGCAAGAACTTCAGCAAAACGTGACGGGGAGGAAAGGTAAAGGAAAACCTGGAATTACTACTTGAAAAAGTCTAAGGGCATACGTGGAACGTGTATGATATGTCGTTTTTTTAACTTTAATATCCTTTAGCCTGGTAGATCACATAGGACGATGAATGGATGACATTTGATGTAGGTAATTCTTTTAGCCCCACGTTTAGGCGCAATGTGACTCAGCCACGCTACGTCCTCCAACAATGAAGCAATACCTTTGCCTCACGGTTGCTACTTGTCTCCTCCCAGTTGGTTCTTCTTTTGCCACGGCTGCTCCAGCATGAGATCTTAACCTCAGGGTATACGTGGGTGTGTACAGAGAAACACACAAACGCTGTCTTGGAAAGCTTTTATTCACTATTTAAAATAATACTTTAGGTTTGCCGATCAATTTTAAATGCATACGATGTCTTTACCAAGACCGAAGAATATTAACTACAGCTAAGCGTTCTACCCTCTAGCATGTTCGCCACCAATGTTCACAACTCGACGAGAATGTCGTACTGCACTCACCAGGCACTCAGGCAGACTGATGTACCCACGCTAATACAAGAAAAACCAACGCCTAAGCTTCCCCTCTCTCCCCTCAACGCTCGTCATGATGCTTAGAGAGTGGCCTTCACCAGGCTAAGTGCAGCTGTACTCGGATGTTTATCAGGAAAAACTTGCTTCAATGGTATTTACCCTTTATACCTGAGGCTGGTCCCTAAATAACAAAACTGTGCCTGTCGTGTCTTTCTGTCGCTTTTACAGTCAACAATTTCCACAATGCTTCTCCTTTTTATACATACACTGATTTAAATATATTATTAATTATTTTATATCGCTATCCTTCTCAGATTATTATGATAATTATTACCTTTATAAGTCCGGCATCACATTGGTGTAATGATGCTCAAATGAGCCCGGGGACCATAGGTACGCGACATTCGTCTTCTCAGGATAAGGGAAAACTCCGGAAAAAATCTTACCCGGGCAAATCAGCATAACCGAAATTCGAACTCGGGACCTTTTGAATGTGAGGCAAACACGCTACCCCGACACCTCAGAGTCGCGCTGTATGTTGCTTTGTATCTGTGGAGTTGTAACACTATAGACTGCCCCTTTTTTCCTCAGCAGACTTTGCCTATGAATTCCCGAAATGGTGTTACATGACATGACTATGGTATGTCAAACGTAATTGAGTTGACTTAGGCTGATATAGAAACCGTTTTTTATTATGTTGTTAACTACAAAACGTTGTACTCTAAATTTAATTATGGTAAAGACATACTGAGGCGCATAATGAGGAAGGAAAACTGAGGATAATTAGAATAGTACAGAAAAAGGGAGAAAATTGAAATATTTGTAATGTATTTTTTATATGACCATAATTTTTTATTTAAAGTTTTGTACGAGAAAAAAGGAAGCTTAATTATCTAAACAAAATTATGCAAGTATCTAAACAGTAACAAACTTTTACCCCCATTGCTTTTATACTAATAACATTTGTTATTTCTGTTATTAAATGGTAGGTGCTTCAGTATTTACAGAATGAGTAAAATTAAACATAGATGGTGATTAAAATATGCATAATGTATACACGGACACAAATATGGTTGTACATAGGAACAGGTACTACTGGAGAGATTATAACTAATTTGGCCCTAAGACAAGCATCCTACTATTTTTACTTTCTCTACTACGTATAGTAAGTAGGGGAAGTATTGTATTCCACCTAAAAATTCGATACCGAGATTTCACCGGAAATATGTGTTTTGAGACCCCCTGAATCCAAAAAAAAAGCATTTTGGAAATATGTCCATGTGTGTGTCTGTGGACAGCATAACTCAGAAAGGAACAGTCGGATAAACACCAAACTTGGTATTTAGGTTCAGTATCCTCCAGAGGTGCGACATGAAGATTTTCAATAAAATCCTCCCACCCCAGATTATCCTTTACATTGAAAAATTTTTGGAAATTTTAATTTTCTCAAAAATGGCTTTAACAATATTGAATAAAACATCATATGTTTAATATATTTTCATGACAAATGAAATGTATATCTCGAATTTTTTGGGAATGTCTCCAAAAGTATTTTTCATTGGGAATGACTTTTGCATAACTGGTAAACCATAACAGATAGACAAAGTTTTACTAAACAAAAATGTAGATCGCGTTAAAATACACAATTTGTGTCAATAACATTTTTTTTGTTGGGTGAACCATTTTTGAGATATTGCTTGTTATTCCTTTCAATTTTCCAAAACTTATACTTCTTCTCAAATGGAAATTCGTTATTCATCTTTTTTTCCTGGTAATACAAAGAGAATGGAATACTCCACATAGCAACCAGCTCTTAAAATATTTGACTATCGCTTAAAGCCTAGCAATTCCTCTTGCACCTACAAGAAAATTAGCAATAAGATTAACATATCCATATGTCGATTAACATGAAGCATATGGAGAATAAGCATTTGTACTCGTAAATAAAGTTTGTACAATATTAGAGAAAATCATGTGAGTGTAACACATAGATTTTTAATATATGCATACACACCTGTATTAATAGATGAAATCATAAGGAGATGGAAACGTTTAATTCATCCGGGTATATTTTTAGGAATGGAAAATATGTGAGCCCTGCGTTATTTCCTGGTGATTAGTAAATGATGAAGATGAAATTAAAAATGTGGTGCAGTAGGCCAACCAAATATGTATGGATTATAACCTTAAAATATTAATTCTGAAAACCATAATAAAGGCTTTTAGGTGAAAGTCGACAATAAGTTCAAAAAAACGAGATTGTGGTACAAATATCCCATTTATACTATAACGACATTCAGAAGAAATTAAAGGCTTTCCAGGAAATAAGTGGCACAATAAATAGAATCAAAATAAAGAGCGACAAAAAGATTAAATGTTATAAAGTTATTGACAGATTAGTGCTTTTATGTGAATAGAAATGTTAGATCCCAATCGATAACGAAGTAAAATAGAATAAGCAGAAATGATATTTTTAAGATGGGTACGCTACTAGAAGAAATTCGAAACCAAGAGATTAGAAATTAGCTACAATTGTACACATTAAACGTTAAAATAGACAGAAAAAATGGACACAACGTATTAAAAGAAAGGAGGACAAAGAATCCCAAGAAGGCAGCAAAGTATACACCTAGAGGAAACATCCAGGGAAAGAATGGCAAGCTCTGAAACAGCAACGGTTATGGCAGTGCGTATTCCACGAAGAGCAGAAGCTGAAGAGTAACGTTAAACTAACCATAGTAGAGGAATGTCAAAATTAATTTCAGCGTATTTTAGAAGGAGCAAATGCGAAAATCTAAAATAGCTGTCATAAAGGCAGCAAATTCTAAACACAGCAATTGGTCGAAATTGGCTACATATTGTGTTGTAAAAAAATATCCCCTTTAATAATGATTGATTTAGTTGTAAACCTTCTAGTTTTTTTAGATCACTATATAAAGATTTGCTGAAAACAAATAAAAAGAGAACTTAGGTTGAGTTTCGTGATTGCTATTAAAATAAGGTGTGTTACCTTATCTTTAGTTATGAAATAAAAGTGAAAATGAATATTTCGTATTTCCCAGAGGAGAGATGTAAACTTTGTTTTGGACGTAAACAAAAGGAGAGCGGCTGTAATTTGAGATTTGTTACCACTCCACTTCTTTCTCTCACAATTTTAATCCCGGAGGCAGCTACTTGGGGAAATCTTTCTGGGACAATATTGCACTTTTACTTAGTCCCTAGGGATGCCAACTGTACTATAACGATAACATTTTGAACGCCAAAACTACAGAAACACTTATACGCCTACTTTTAAGGAAAAAGGATCCCTTTTCTCCGTGCCTAAGACATTCTGTGACAAATTTCAAAATTTTAAACTATTTTTATTTTGTACTAGACCTAAATGGAATTGTTATATACTCAGATGGATATCCCATATAATAGTAATAACTCTTTAAACCTCAATTTATGTTGGTTGGTTATTTCATTCGAAAGTAATTAGCAAAATTCGCGAATTGTTGCGGTATATTTAAGTTCATGCAAAGTGTTTTTCTAAGTTTCTACTAATATGCATAATCATATGTATAATCTTCGGCCGCTGTGAACTCTTAAACATTTTTTGTTTTGTTTACGATAGTGTCTTGTTCTCCAGTTCCTGCACTCCAGCGTTTTGCATGTTTATCGCAGACGTTACTAAAATGCATTTAACATCTAGCTATTCATATGTATATTTACTGTGGCCCACATGAAATATAATCATATTTGATAGCCCAGTTTTATCATTTAAGTCTTACTGTCTTTACTTACCTTTATCTGTTAATATTTACTTACGATTTCTGTGATGCAGCATTTAAATATAACTCTTTCAACACAAGCAGCCATGTCACCTTCAGTTGTTGGCTTGGCAAACACTATTAGACGTGACTAATCGAGCACCAGTTCGCAGAAGCTATCACGGTCAACCTTGATACTGCTTTAGAACAGCTGGCAGTAATCTATTATTCTCTATCGTTGAAAAAATATTACGCAATACACATGCGTTAAGTTATTTGCGGAAACTCGAAAGTGAAAATACTAGACTTCATCTCGTATTTTCAAACTTCTTCGCGGTTCAGCAAAGATGCACTTAGGGCACTTGTAAAACAATTTGTTATTTCAGCATACGGCTTGTGCTAAAAACTAAATGCTTCTAATTTTTTATCGACTTTATTGTATTTATAATTGACTTTATTCTAATTTTATGTAACGGTTGCTATAAGAGAGTCAAAATTTTACCATAAAAAAGAGTATAATAAGCTGAAATGTAAAATTGGTAATAAATAAGCTTTTGGTAGCTGTGTCCATTTACGATATATTTCTTGCTGTTAGTGTGAATTTTCCATTACTTCTAGGTTTTCATTTCTGACGTATTATACCTGTTCTTTTACTTCTCATGAAACCACAAAAAGAATATGCAATATCAAGGTCAGTATATAGGGATATGGTTTTTAAACATCTGACTGTCGTCTTAGCACTCTTTATGCCCATAAGTAGCTACAATAAAATATGTACTTTGGAAAACATGCAGGAATTGGGTGGAAAACAAGTTTGTTTATGAATAACTTGCAGAATAGACGTTAATAAATTATTGTGCACAGTCATTACGCCATTGTTTCAAATTATATTCCTTAGATAAATATAACAGATTTTAGTTTAATTTGAGATCATAATCGTTTAACCTACTAGAAGCTCCAAATTTTCGCGTTAAGGATATCAGGTAATCTCAATATGGAAAAATAGGGGCGAAACAGCCACATTTAGAAAGAATTCTCAAACACGTTTATACAACTATTGAAAACCATAAACCATATGATTTGGTCTGGTAACCGTAAACAAGAAGTACATATATTTCTGTGCACTAATTGTGAAACTTAAAATGTATGTAAGCTATACCTATGAATGCAATTATTAAACAAATTAAAGCCCGAAAAGATTCTATTGCTTTGCATTTTCGCATGCTGATATCGCTTCATTGTAAGAATAGAAAACCACGTGGTGATAGAATGGAGCTTCCCGAAATTTCCAACAGACAGCGCTCATACTGCAGACTAATAAAAACAACCACAAAACGCATTTTACTACCTAATACTGGACAGAATTAAAATGAGCGTACAGTGTGTGCAAGCTTTTAATAATACATGATACTGCCAGGGCGCGAAATCTCGCATGTGTATGTATGTGGGCAAGTATGCTAAAATTTCCATATAAAGTAATTACATGTCACGCGTCCAACAAGGAGAGTGTTCCATTGTTTCGTAGTCAGAGAGAGAAAATGTCCTGGACCACGCTCTGCCTCCGCTTTGTCGACGTCACTGCTGAGACGTGATCTCATTGTGCTTGTTGCGGCAGGATAGGCAAATGGAAATTCACTTACAAAGATAATTTCCTTAAATAATAACGCACGATGTGTAGCGTTTACTTGGCTGGACAGACGTTGCTCTTCCTGCCTATTACAACATATGTAGTAAGTAATCATTGATACGTTCTCCTCTATCTCAAGTTTGGGTAGTCTGAGCTTTGATAGAGTAGAGAATTTACTGTCACATTTGTGTTGAAATGTATGAAAGTCTAAGATTTAAAAAACTAAAAGATCAGAAAAAAAATTTAGAGCAGTAAATTGCACTGAAACTTACTTTCTTGAATACTTCAAGATCCAAGAATTTATGTTATTCATAATACGGAAAATAGCAAGTCGGAGATTTTATACTTCTTAGTTCCCTCAAGGCTGAGTAATCTCATTACTAGCATAAAATCCATACAGTTAAAATACTGCTCTCACTATTAAACTCGGCTAATATTTTTAGCGTTACACAGGAGTGGGAGCGAACAGTAATTATGTCCAGCGTTGGTTGGTGTTTGTGGATGTTATGAGACTGGTGAGGTAATGGTGGCAGTAGCAGCGTTAGTTGACGTGTCTTGGTAGGTTGTAGTGGTGGTGATGGTACTGTAGTTGGCGGTAAGAGTCGTGACGATGGTAGTACTACTTACTATTGGATACCTACACATATTGGCTACACAATCACTTTGGTCGTAAGACCATTCCGTAAACTAATTTATTCTCATACATGAATACCACAAAAATGTGTCAAAAGATTTGTAAACTCTTAAAAGCGTTGATTACCTTGGTATTCGTGTTAAATATCAGTAGGAGATGGAATAATAGTATGCTTTTATTATGTAATAAAGTAAAGGATAACTTTAGAAGTAGCAGTAGTCAACCCAGAGGTCCCCGGATGGATTCTGGTGGCAATGTTTTAACCATAATCATTCCCTATCCTCCGTAGAGTCTGGAAGTATGAATGTGGGAGTAAAATGTGAAGGTACTGACGAATGGAAGGGGCCCCCGTAGCCGGAGTAGAGCACCATCCGGCCCCTTGTACTTCTACCGTGACCCCTGGGAGGGAGGGATGAGGGGAGAAACCCGAAGAGCGACCAGATCCATATGACGATGAGCGCAGGCACGGACGGGGTCCCTAATGTTTCTTATTTAATGCTTGCAAAGCCCCCGAGCTCACCAATCGGGCCCCGCGATCCCGGGGGATCCCCAAAGGAGCGCCTACCCGAAAGCACCGAAAGATAGAGGAGGCGGGTCCCTGGACGACGTCAGGAAGAAACCTCCACAGAGCGCATAGTCACCATCCAGTCGCCGAACACCCGCATCCCTGAAAGAGATGACAAGGAAGATGATGGGTACAACAAATGAGGGACAGAAGAGTCATGGTAGAAGATTGACCACCCCAGCATTCAACAATCGACTTGGGGTAGATGCTCACCGGGGATCGAAACCGGGACCTTCTGAATGCGAGTTACACACGTTACCACAGCGCCGGTATGATGTGGGAGTGCATTTAAGCGTAAAATGAGAGGAAACCTAAGTTCACCGAGTAAAAACACTAACGCGACTAATTGAATCTCAAGTCTGAAACATGATAGATAAAAGTAATAAGGCTTCATAAATGAAACAATTAAAAGAAGTAATAAAAATTCCTGAAGAATTACCTACTGGCCGGGGTATTGGATATCCTGGTCAAAACCTTGAACATCAGATTTCAGATATATTGTTGTCGTCTATATTATTTGCAAATCAGGTATCGGGAGAGGATAAGGCAATTAGAGTATTAGAGTATAAAAAAATACAACTTGAATTTTGGAAACGTATGGAGAGACGTGTAAAGCCATCAGGCACATTTTAAAGTATTGCGTGCATCATTAACTTAAAATTTTGGAAGGTTGGAGCTACAGTAAAGATTGCTAAAAATTGTATGTTTGGTTATATCTCTCAATGCGGTATTGGAAACATGCACAACACCGTAAGAAATTTAAAAATATGACCAGTCAGTGTAATTAGCTTCGATATTACATTAAGATAGAATCAGTGCAGGCAAAAGCCACTTCTGGTGCTGGAAAATTAAACAAAATATTAGTTAAGTTAGGTATTTTACATTTCAGAATATCATGAATCATATTACAACCTTAGAAGCCTTCTAAGGTTCCTAACAATGCCGGAAGAATACTGAGCTAAATTGAGTATTTTTGTCTTTTTTCAAAGAACTATGTAACAATTTTAATTAATGTTGCATATTTTACAATTCGGAAATTTGAAATTTTTCGTAAATTGCGGGGAAGGACTTCGCCTTTATCAAATAAAGTGGGAGCACAAAGGATGGGCAGAAATAAGCCAAAAATAAATTAACAAAAGGATTTCATAGTTGAATAGTTTAGGTCAAACATATTTAGATTATTTCCCAACATGTTTATAACTTCTTAAATTTTAAACCCAGCAAGTTTTGTGAAGTTGCACGTAGTTTTTAGATTTTATTGATATGAATTCGATTCCTTATTAAAAGCTGAAAATTTCGTCAACCTCCAGTATTATCTTAAATCGGTTTAAGATAATATATGTTGTAAAGATATATAATAGCTTGTGTTTATACTAACACATTTTTTTCTTCTCCCTTTAATAAATTATGATTCAAATGAGCAGTTTTTAAATACGTTAAAGTCTGCTATAAATGATCTTTATCTTGTTGCAAATTTATACAGATTTGTAGGTCTTTAAAGCAAGATGAAATCAACTTAACTGGGAATTTAAGGGTGTATATGAATTTAAAGCCTTGAGGTCATAACAGCTTTGCTTCAAATATAAAAAAGGTCTGACGATGTGAGGTATGGCTGACCTTAAGGATATTGTGGAAGCATTAACAAATATAAAATCGTTTCTTCAGGAGCGGCATATTTTAGTTACAAAGCTTGATACAGAGATAACCGTCATTCAATTATAAAATGATGTCTTTGCCTTGTTTTGTTAATTACACAATTAAAAAAGCCAGCTTTTTTATTTTTTCCTGTGAGAGATATGCGATGCGAATGGAGTCGTGTCGAGTGCTGTGAAGAGGTTCAGTAATGGCAGTCTATCTGGCAGAAGACGCAGGCCTGTTAGCTGTTGTGCCTCTCAAAGTGTCGGAGTGAAGGACTCTCAAAGAAGCTCCGAGTATTTGCTTTCATCTGCTGCCTTCATTGATACAGCAGCGACGTCCGCTTGAGCGCCCGTTAAAATCAACACGAGCTCTCGCTTTAAAACGTTCATTGCCAATTCTTTACACCGACTGATTCTACAAACCAGAGCTACTGTGCAAGCCCATGATGGTTACAGTGGGGAAAAAAGGCTCTATTGTAAAATTTTTAACAAAGGGCTTAAAGCACACCAACCATCTCCACGTTTGATTTGCATCATGTATTCCAACTTTACGCGCCAGTGCTATAATAAAATATTACACTTGAACCGCATGATTTCAAAAAAAATTTCTGTTTCAGTAATGGTGGAAGTTGGTGCCCTAATAAATTAATTCTATCATACTGAATATCCCCAAACTTATGGGTTGTTATTGGAGGGTAATCCCGAAGAGAAAGAGGAATAACAAGGCGAAATTATGAAATACAGAATTAAATTATTCTATTTTATTTTACTGTAAATAACTGTTATAGAAATCGGTATGCCTGCCTTTCTATGTATTTATATATGTTGTCTTGAATAACAATTTAAGTGCTTTATTGCATTCGTTCCTTTCATTTTGTAAATATTGAATAATAACTTAAATAGTAGACTTTGAGATCTCAACAAACAGTTTCTGTCTCAACTTTACGTTATACAATTTTTGCCTAAATACAATAATTGCCTTTAAATTCCTTCGTTTTGTGTTTTTCCAATGCCGAACAAAATATTTTGGACAAGCAAGAGAAATGGAAATAGGGTTTTTAATGAAGTTACCGAAAGATGTGGTGCAAATTTAGAATAGGTCCTTGTGCATTTGTCGGCAAGCTCCCCCAAGCCAGGCCACGATTTAATTCTTGCTTGCTGGTCTGCTCTATTCAGAGGTGCGTGTTCTTTTCTCTCTTCCTCGCCAAGGGAGCCCGTGTCCGTTCGCTCCCCAGTAGGTGCGTTGGCATCTTTCGACCAAACTGTAGGGCATGGACCTGTGACGTTATTCTACCATGTTCTACCAGTGAGGACATTACCTTCTGTCTGAATCACAGCAAATACATGCTCACGTGTTGTCTAGTTCACAGTCCTACACAGCGTTTGAAGAACACAAGCTGACGATATGACACTTAGATTGACGATCTAGAAGACAAAACTAGTCATTTAATTCAGTACTGAAAATGAAAGAAACCTTAAGGTGGCTACCGTTCCAAATAAAAATCATTTTAGTGTATGGACGCCTATTAATTGACGCAGTAAATATTGTCTTATATATATTAAACTCTGCGTCAACCATTATGATGTGTTAGATTGTTTCATAAGGCTATGCGAAGACTCAAAACCTCGGCTTTTCTTGCTTTTTGTGTGATTTTGGTTTCATTTGCCCTTTTTTGTACCAAAATTAAGTGTGAAATCCGAAAATCTATCTGTATATTTGATTTACTCCCTCTTTATTTTCAGTATTCTGTCTTTTTATTTCCTCAGTTTTTAGGCACTGTTGATGTTCACGGCAATAATCCATTCATATGTTAACACACAGTATATTTCGATGCACAAAATCGAGTAATATTCTGAACAAACTAAACTTGTAATAATTACCTATGAATCTTTGTGCTACAACGCCATTCAAAGAGGAGAAAGTCGTCGCTCCCCATATGGCTTATGACCTTCGGGGAATACCTAATTCCACCAAGCGCTGACTGGTTCCATTTCTCAGGTAGAAGCGCCCAGCGGGTGGAGTCCGTTGTCTCCGAATTAGGGTAATGGCCAGGATGGCGGTGGAATTCGAGGATCCTCAGCCTATACCGTGGAGCCCGAGTCACGTTGGGCCTTGGAGATACTATACATGAGCAAATCGGAGGATGAAGGCGGGATAAGGTCGACTTAAAACGCCAGCCCAGAGCCCGGAATCGAAGCCTGGATGATGGGAGTAAAAACCATTACAATGAAATTCTCCGTATTAAACTCAATAAACCAGTGATGCTATTAAATTATTTTGTAAAGAACATATGAATCCTTTAGTTTCAAATTGTTTATGGACCCTCAGTACGAGAGCTCGCACCAAAACCAACGTGCAATGTGCAGTAGGCTTAGCTCGCATACGTGTATGTGAAAAAGTATATCAATGAATAGCAGAAAAAAACTTCTGATGCGCTTCGATCACACAACACAAGTTATCAGGTCACATAATGTCCATATTTGTGTTACAAATTGTTCGCACCTATACTTACTTTTCTATGTACTTCTTAATTATTACAAATATTCTATAGAAAATTTTCCAATACATTGCTACAGAGAAGGTTAGTATGTCAACCTGATATGTTGTATTCACATGACTTTATCATTGTCGTTTACTGTTATATTTCTTCCGCAAACTATTCTAACAAAAATGTATTTATCTACCTAAGCCACATTAATCGAAATGCCATATTATACATTGTGTTGTGGGAATAAGAGGGATACAAGAAGCTGAAGCGGTAGTTAAGTCTTTAAAAAGCGGGACAGTGTACGTTGCTTTTACTATTCTATAACTTTTTCAAGAAATCACAAAACAAAATTGTTCCTAAACACTGTAAACAATGTAAATGCATTGAAAACTTTGATATGCAAGTATGCTAGAAAGGGTTTATGCAATAAAATATTTATTTGACACAAATTGTGTTTTAACTATATATATATATTTGTATTGTGTATATGTTGTGGTTTATGAACTAATAATGCAGAAGTATACAAAATTCATTAAATTAGAATGAGCAGGAGTAACATGATATTCACAGGATATTCTATATAATATATATTAACAAAATTTTATTTATGCATTCCAATATGTTTAATAATGGACGTTAACCAAAATCTTTACAGCCAATGTTTGATGGGGAAACATTTTGGATACAAAGAATAGTTTGGGTGGGGGGATTGTCTTGAAAACGTTGGTATTATATTTTTGGAAGAGGCTGAGAGTAAACATCAAGACTTTTTATATTTTGAATTTTGCTGTTAACGGACACAGACATATACACACAATAAGAGCGACAGAATAATGCACACACATTATGAATATACACAAGCGCTCGGACCATTTTTCCTTTTTGTTTCTTTTTTTTTCAATCCCTTTGGTGTGAAATCTCGATGTGAGTTTATTGGGTGCAACCCAATACTTCCTCTATATACTATATATAGGTATCACCGAGAGTAGAAAATTAAGTCGGATATACATGGCGGGCCATTGAAGTTGAGGCTGTACAATATGTCTAAAGGTAAGCGTTGTAGAAAGAAATGTCTTAAATAAAAGTTACTTGATATAATGGGGGAAAATAAATGCCATTAGTGATGTTTTATTTGGAGAACGTGTGATGGTCATTTTAGGGTCAGTTGAAATGTACCTTTATTGTAAAAATTAACTTGACCAAAAATTACCATCACTACTTCCTCCAAAACTCCAAAACACGAGTAATGGTATTTACTTTCCCCCCATAATATTCAGCAACGTTTAAGAAAGACATTTCTTTCTGCAGCGCCTAATTTTGGAAATATTGTACAGTCTCAACTTATATGGCCCAGCCTGTATAGGTATTTATATTGACTGAATGAGAAGTACAAGAACAGACCAAAATAAAATGTTTATTGCTTAAAATATGAAAAAATTATAACAAGAAGAGGAAATATCTCGGAGTCGGAAAATACAGCAAGAAAATGATGTTATATATATTACGTATTTATGAGTGCTACAATTTGCATGTGCAGCAAATGTTTGCATCTTGTAGCTTCCCGGTTACACAGTGCGCACATAGAACGAAGTGGACACACAACAAACTCAACTTCATATACATTTTATTTATCATCTCAGTATCTCAGACACATGCAGTTTTAATAAAAATATTAAGAATCTTTTGGAGATATAACAAATAATCATGTAAAGGATGTTTAGAGTGAGAGAATTTCGTAAAGACTTCTCTTTCAATCTTTGAAGGACGCCGGACTTAGATCTGAAGTTATGTTTTCACATGCAGACAGACAGATTATACAGATAAACGCGCGCACCCCCCACCCATAAGCAAGTTGTATTACAAAAGTTTTCTTTGTGAGGAGGTGGGTCACGAACCACAGTAGAGGTGCATCAGGTATGGAATTTTTGGGTAGAATATGATAAAATAAACAATATTTAATGTCTAAAATAAATATTCTTAGAAAATAAGGTTGGTGGTGCTTATATGTAGCCATTAGGCTGTAACAGGAGTGGAAATATCCTTAATTGTACATAGCTTTTGCAAGGCTGCACACAAATTATACAAGGATTGTTTCCGACAGCGGGTATCCATTCATTTGTTCAATTTGCGAGCGCCACACGACCAGGACAGTAATCTTTGTTAATACACAGTTTTTCATGGATGTGAACCGCTATTCCCTCCACTACTGCCTTGCTCTATTTCCGTGGGGAACATCTCTGCCTCTTGAGTAAATTTTGTGGTTGAGCAAGTTCAACACTTAGTTTTTTTTCCGTTCTGAACCTCTTTTCCATCTCTCTTTCCTCCTTCTGAATTTCTTGCCTCATTTTCCTTTCTGTTCTTGTGTAACCGAGAATTATAATTTAAACACACGTAAATACTTATCCTATTTTCTTTTTATTTATTATCACACACATACTGTGAATATGACAGTGGTACTTTGATTTCACCGAAATTTCCCTTTTATTGTTATAAAATGTTTTATTGTTTGCAAGTTTGTATTTATAATGTATAATTATTGCTAAGTGATCATTATTACATACATTTAAAGATGTTCTTGCCTTTCACATTGATCATGTTTTAATCTAATAAGAATCAACAGATTACACTAAACATAAAACTAAGACAGCAAGAAGCTATAAGCACCCTTGTATTCGATACCACTCCAATTTTCTTAATACCCGCAAAATACAAGGACGTTCAGAAAGATATAAGATTTTTATAAACCTTTATGTAGTAAAATAACGATAGAAAAGCTTGGACAATTTCTTGTACACTCACTTCCATTTATGTCCCTCACCGCAGCTTTAGGTGGCATTCTGCTGCATTCAGTGGCAACATAATATAAAACTGAAATACCTTATACTTTTTGCTCTTAAAAGGGTCAAATTTACTTGGTATTATCTGTCCAATCCAAAATACAACTAAATAAAACACTGTTTTGCACAATCTTTCAATCTTTTGTGGTGTGGCTCATATTCAATAGGTTCCGAGTTCGAATTTGGATTATGGTGACTTACCCATATATCGTTTTTCTGGGGTTTCCCCTTATCCTAAAAAGATAAATGTAACTATAGCTCGTAGACATCGGGCTAAAGGACACTAAACCAACAAAAGTTACACTAGCCTGCATGATATCGAAAAGCAGACGAGTTTTTTTCCTTCAAACAGTAATTTGATGGTGTGCTTTTAAATATAACTTTTGGTGCCTTCGTTATATAGTGATTGAGGAATAAGTTAATTCTTATTTTGTGGTTATTTCATGAAGAAACCGCTCCTAAAGGCAAACCATGGGAATTAGACGCCGCCTTGCACGCCTATAAGTCTACAATAACTTTTAAATTACGTTAAAGGAGCCATTGAGTTCAGTATCGACAAAACGTATTCACTATTTCACAAGCGTACTACTCCTGAAGTGCAAGAAAGAAGCCTTGACAGTTTGCAAGCACGAAAGAAAGTAAATTAATAACAGATTCATTAGGCAAAACTTTGTTGTTAGCGGAGAACCAATGTATTGACGTACAGAGGCTTGCTTTGTTATTCCAAACTGAGCAGTAATTCTCTTTCTTAATACATTTTGCGTTAACGCTAAGCAGACAATGGCTGAGAAAAGCAGTTTAATTAATTCAAATAAGAGAATCTAACTTAATCTCCACATTGTTCCCCGCTGTAATCTACGTCAACGCTATCCTATTGTCTTATATTGAAACTGAACAAAATAGCATTGTGATTAAAAAAAAAGACAAAAAGGGTTCGCTAAAGCATTTTATCTCTGGAAACAGAAAATATAATACCACAGACAATAACAATTTGGACTTACATTTGGAATGCGCGCAAATGCCACTGCTGCCCTAATTACTATTATCGCAGCAAATGTTGTACCAGCGCACATTTTCAGCGCGTATGTGTGGGTATCCAAGGAAAACATTATTACTGCTATATATGCCGTTTTAGACTTAAACTTTAAACTTAATACATTTATAGCCATATAATAAGCAAGGATCAGTACAAAGAATGTCCATACGCAGTCCGCTGGTATGCTCTCTAATATTAGAGCATACTAGCGGACAATGGTCTACGCAGTTGGCGCTCCTTCTCTGCAAAGGCTATTCAAATCGGAGACAAAAATGCAGTTCAAACAAACTAGTCCTCAGCCATGATGCAGTGGGCTAGAGCGTAGAGCTCTGGTTCCCGACCACGAAATCAGCTCGCGTTGAAACCCACCAATGGTGATGCGGATTTCAAGTCCCGGATATAGGTCCAGTCATCACGTGAGAAAATTGAGAAGCTGCGATAGGCAGCGATCAAGGCCACAAAAGCCATCATTCCGGCTGGAGGATGCTGGCCACATCACCTTCCCGTATCAGTTGGATGATCGCCAAACTCTGCCGTACGTAAGTGGGCCGTCATTTTGGTTGGTAGGCCCAGGTCACAAACGGGCTATAGCACCAAGGGAGTAAATGAAGTTAGAAGTTCTACTATAAGGGTTTTTTAGCAAAACAAAAGATACAAAATATATCACGGACTCATGCCAAAACTTCCCAACCGTTCATTGTGAAAGTTTTTATAAACATGCGGCTTCGTTTGATGGCTGAGATGAAAATTAAAAGTTCTACCTTTGAAGCAAATAACGAGGGTTTCTTCGAATATTAACATACTTTAAAAGGAGTGACAGTTACGTTAAGACTCATAATGTGGAATTTCATTATCTTTAAGAAATGCTTCGTTATATTAATAACTATGTAATTAATATGCACATGCAAATTCCTATGCAAATGATGAATTGACCAAATTGTTCCAAATGATGAATTTGCTAAGCTCATTACGCTCCTTTTGGGGCCATTTGTGTGGCAACAGCTCAGAGGCGAAACGTGTCAATGTAGTGAAATAACTTACAACTAAATGAAGGATATTTGCCCATATTGCAGTTAACTAACAAGCCCTTAGAATATCAAAGAAAGGGCACTAGTAGCATCGAAAAACGTTTGCATTTTGTAAGCGTATTCTCTTCCTAGATAACAGTTAAAGTTTTAGCTGTATCTATCACGTGGTTTCATTGCCATAGGGAATTTAAGCAATACACTTGTGTTTGTTTAGAAAGGTGGGAAAAAACGAGTTTCGTGCTGCGATTAAACCCTTCTATTTAAAAGGATTAACACCGAAGGCGATTAAAGCCAAGTTGGCTTGAAGTTCATGGTGTATCTACTCCTGTGTTTGCAAGAGTTTACGGTTCGGTAAATGAGCTTAAATGAGGCCGTACGTTCACAAAAGAAGTCGTTGTTCAGGACGTCCAGTGGAAGCGACTTCCTCGCAAATGATTGACAAAATTGACGATATGTTTTTGAGTGATTGACGAATCAAATTTCGCGAAATGGTTGAGGCCACACGCGTAGCACAAGGTACAGTGTTTTTAATTTTGCACCCAAAATTAGACATTACAAAGATCTCGGAAAGGTGCGTGCCTCGTTTTCTTTCAATGGAGTGATCGATTCGGAAGCTGGTTCGGCCCTTTCGTCGCAATCCTGACGAGTTTCTGCATCGATACATAAGTGTGGTCGAAACATGGATCACTACACTCCAGAGACAGACAGTGGGATTTTAAAGACGAACCGTCACCGAAGAAGGCAAAGGCGGTGAAATCGGCCAAGAAGGTGGTGACCTCGGTTTTTTGGGAAGCACGCGGAATTACCTGCATCGATTAATTGCAGAAAGAAAGAACGATAAATGTAGAGTATGATGGCTCGTTATTGCACCGGTTGAGCAAAGAAGTCAAGAAAGAATGCCTTTTCTGGCAAAGAAAGACATTCTCTTCCATCACGACAATGCGCGGGTGCACATATGTGCAGTTTCGAAGGCGAAAATTGTGGAATTAAGGTTTGAATTACTACAACATTCACCATATTCACCAGATTTGGCCCCCAGTGACATTTGTTTTCCAAATTTGAAATATATTCACGTCTAACGGAGAAGGTCATCTCCCAAACTGACGCCTATTTTGAGGACCTTTCGAAATCCTACACTTTTGATGGCTTAAAACAGTTGGAGAAACGCTGGAAAAAATGTATGGATCCAAAAGGAGATTATGTTAAAAAAAATCTACCAAAAATAATTTTCTTTCCATCTTTTTCAAAGCAGGTATTGAACGCCCTCATACATCTATAAAGGGGTTTATTATATGGGGTAGCTTCTTAACAAATTATGTATAAGTTATGAGCACGTGCTTTGAAAGGGAAACGCCTTCGAATAGGCGTTTAGAGAAACAAATATGGCATTGCCTATATAGGTATAACTATATAGTTTACATATTCCTTTACATGCCTTCAAATATATTGGCATGTGGTACTGAATCTCTGAGATGGGAAGAAGTATGTTTGCCAGTGTTTTATGCTATCCAACTACGCACGGACACTCGTGTAAGTTTCTTATCACCTACTGCTGTAATGGACGCAGTCATGCCCTGTCCCTCTTTTTTTATAACAGTCACGCGATGCCCTTCTGAGAGACTGGTTGGTCCATCGAGGCATCACGTCACCTTTCTTGAATCTAAGAGGTTAACGAATATCACCCTAAACGTCAGCCTACAACATTAAGATTGGGAAATAGTCATTATTAAGACACGTTATCGTGAATGGTTCAGATTCCACCAGGATCGTCCTCCAATATTATGATTTTTAAAGTTTTCCTCAGTCTTCATAATTGGCAAATGCAGGGGAGGTACTCTAAATTTTGGCCTGGAACTTTTCCTTCGCAAATTCCGTTCTGCAAGAATAATCACCAAATAACTAAAGCCGATTACCTAAAAGTCTTTTAAATGTGTTTTTGTGCACCTCGAGAACTAGTGGCAGGTTTAATGATGTACAGAACTCTATGGATAGCGTTTGGGTTCAGAATAGTTCTTGTTTACTATTTTTCTGCTTTAAAAGTTAATTGTTTCTGCAATAATTTAAGCGCACACTTCTATGCCATTAATGTAAACGTTGCTTCCATTACCCTTTGATGGGATCTATGATTTTAGGTTGTCTACAAACTGCAAGTTGCATAAAACCATGTAATAAAAGCATAATAGATTACCTCATAAAGGAGAGAATCTAATTTTAAGTGAATGTATTTTTGAAAAGCCAAAATCTGCCGTTTCTTTTTGACTGCTTTGAAAGCTTTTAGCATGTACTCTGAATATAAAATATATAGCACACACAGAAGAATAACGAGTTGTATCAAACCGTTTTATTTAAACTGAATCCATTTTGATATGGTAATATGAAATGCTACTTGAACCCTATGGTTTGTCATATCGTTTCCGAACTTTTTATTTTAGCTTAATATAGAAACAAACAATTTGCTGAGCAAGTACTTTTTAATTTTATTTAGTTTAGGAAAAAAGAATTCTGTATCCATTTTATTGCATTTTTAACCATTTCATTGTGAGTTATGGGAAACAATTAATTTAAACTCAACTAGTTTAACATCTAATTAACATCTTCTAACCATTGCATAAAATTATAAAACACGTATTCCAGAAGCGATTCTGTAAATTTCAACTTATCAAGTTATAAGTTGTGGTCCAAGGAGCATTCTGAATACTGAAAAATGCTGAAAAACAGGAATTGAGGAAAATGGAGTTCAATATGGTGCTTTACTCAAGTGGTAAAGGACTAATTAAATGAACTTTTGTGGCTTTCAATTATTATTAAAAAGCACCTGTGTTGCATGAAAATGCAAATTAAAGTTTAACAAAAATAAAAAGAAATAATTTTTTACCAAATTTCACAGCTCATTGCTTGAAATGGTTTTATGTTTACAGGCTATAACATTAAGCTGACACATTGCAAATTATCTCGATACAGAATTTAATAAGGTAAGGGCTATGCAGAAAGGCAAAGAGAAGGGCTCCCTGAAGAGTTACCTAATCCTCCCTGGACGTGAGAGGTAAGTTGGGAATCCTCTTACTTATACATGAAACTACAAAAGACATGGGGTAAGGAAGGGTGCTCATTAAAAATTAGATTAATTATGCCGTGTGTAAACAGAGGGCAGCTCTTCAGCTCCTCGAATCATTTATAACGGACGAGAAATCTCGCAACGTCGTGAGGTTAAGTCTTCAGTTAAGAAACTGGCAGCAGTGTACACAGAACAAGTTGTGTCCCTTCCACAATGTGGACGGGACAAACACTGGTATTAGACACGCACATGGGACCCGGGATCAAGAAGGCATCATCCCATATTACGGCAAGTTGATGTGGAAAGGACTGGTCAGCACTAAAGGATTGGAAGTTACAAGATGATGAAATCGACTAACTTGTTAGACTTCGCGCACTATTAGATTTCTCTTTAAAATGGGAAGTGAAATGTCACACTTTATTTCAAAAGTAACTTCAAATATGAGCTTATAAAGTTTGTATGTAACATTTGGGTGGGTAACAAATTCAGGATGTTGTTTCCTATATTATCCGTAAGGCCAATATGTTTAGTTGCTTCTTCTGGTTAGCTAACCTCTCGCTCAAACGCTTTTCTTACAATGTTACCTTTTAAGTATGCATATATAATATTTTATGTTAAATGAAAAATTGCAATTATTTATTTATAATCTCTTTTGCGTCATTGTTGTTTTCTAATTCTTGTTTTTGTCTTCCTTATGATGCAGGTGTTCTTACAAATGACATGGTACCGGCCTCAAAATTTTCAGCATGGGAATGTTTAGGGTGTCGGTGACATGTCAACAAAGCAATAATGTGGTACAAAAAGGAATATGCCCTTACATAGCCTAAGCAACTGAACATAATGTTCTGCCTACCTGTGCCTGTAATGTATACCAGCTGTTTTCTCCTGCACTTATAACTAATTACATTGCTTAATAATACCTTTACAATTGTAAAATTGTACAAAATATTATTCCTTTAGCACCATAAGTCATTTTAAGGTAAGCAACTTACACTATGATCAAAAGTATCCACACACCTGGCTGAAAATGACACACAAGTTCGTGGCGTCCTCCATCGGTAATGCTGGAAGTCAAAATGGTGTTGACCCACCCTTAGCCTTGATGGCAGCGTTCACTCTCGCAGGCAAACTTTCAATCAGGTACTGGAAAGTTTCTTGGGGAATGGCAGCCCATTCTTCACGGAGTGCGGAACTGAGGGGAGGTATCGATGTAGGTCGATGAGGTCTGGCACGAAGTCGGCGTTCCAAAACATCCCAAAGGTATTCTATAGGATTCAAGTCTGGATTCTGTGCAGGCCAGTCCATTACAGGTATGTTATTGTCGTGTAACCACTCCGCCAAAACCCGTGCAGTATTAAAAGGTGTTCGATCGTGTTAAAAGATGCAATCGCTATCCCTGAATTTCTCTTCAACAGCGGGAAGCAAGAAGGTGTTTAAAATATCAATGTAGGTCTGCGCTGTGATCGTGCCACGCAAAACAACAAGGGGTACAAGCCCTCTACAGGACATACACGATCATACCATAATACCACCACCTCCGAATTTCATTGTTGGCACTACACATGCTGGCAGATGACGTTCACCGGATATTCGCCATACGCACACCCTGCCATGGGATCGCCACATTGTTTATCGTGATTCGTTACTCCACACAACGTTTTGTCACTGTTCAATCGTGTAATGTTGGCCCTCCTTACAGCGGACCAAGGTTAGGAGTGTGGAAATCTCGCGTACAGACTTCTGACACAAGTGACACCCAATCACCTGACCACGTTCGAAGTCCGTGTGCTCCACGGAGCGTCTCGTTCTGCTGTTTCACGATGTTTAAAGGCTACTCAGGTCGCGGATTATGAGTACCAAGCAGTAGATGGCAGCACAATGCACCTAAGATTAAAAATGTATGTTTGTTGGGTGTCCGGATACTTTTGATCACATAGTTTATACAGAAATATGGTGGAGGGTACGAGGACTACAGTTACCAGAGCTTGAGAGATATCTATGGCTTAAATGGTCGTGATAACTATTGTGTAGTCCAATTGTTGTCAGTCGCCTGGTGCCACAACCACGGATAGAATGACAGGGATGGTGATGGGTACAGGAAATGAGGAGAATCGTGGTATAAGATAAACCACCCCAGACTTCGCCTGATGACCAGGGAAAACACGAAAAACCTTTTTACCAGAGTGGGTGGTCGCCGAGTACGGAACCGCAACCACAGATGTTGCTGCCTGAGACATCTTCTCGGTGTCCTGAAGGGTACTATCATGTTCTTGTTTTCTAAAATAAAAATGTTCTCACGAAATTTATTATCGATTACTATTTGTGCAGGCAGTTTGCACCAATAAACAGTAACTTATTGTAATCGCGGGAGAACTAGAGAAATTAACTGACAAACCTTGTCACAAATGTTTACGGATAACATTCACAGCAGTTTTAACTTCTCTATGTTTTCGGAAAATAATGCTGTGTTCACGTCCTTAATCGCAATTTATACGATTTTAATTTTCCTTTCCTGTAACTTTCTAAACGATACTTCCAAAAAAACTATACATTGACACTCCTGTGTATCAATACATCCATTAATATTTCCATTTTGTCCATTAATTTATGCGATTGATTTGCATGTATTCCTATACTCCATTGGTCTTCAGTTATTGTAGCTTGGTTATTATATCCTCATGTTGTAACGGTGCTATTCGAAGTAGCTCTGTAAAGTGTTACTCACACACTACTGTAATGTGGTCCGTTACATAGTCACTAATAGAATCTTAAATAAACATGTCATTTTAAATTTGGGAAGAGTACTGTTTCACCTTGGAAATGTGCTGCTCTTTTCAACCACTATAATTTATCTCTTACAACCTCCTTTATATTTTAGAAGCTTTTATTCCATTACCCAATATCACATTCTTAAGTTCGCGACTATTCAACGCAGGCTGTACTAAATTTTGTCTTGACTTTCGAAGCTCTTATTTTAATACTGATGTTTGATCCATATAGGGCTTCCCTCCTATGTTTCTTCAGTCACCCTGCCAGAGGGAGGTGATAAAATTATATTTCACCTTCATGCTCTGCTTTACAGCAAGATCGCCTGCAAGTTGGAGTAGACAACTAGTTGAGGTCTGTAATTACTTTAAACATCCAGGGGGCAAAAAGATAACTCGCCAGGTGGTGCTTTGGAGGATGACGAAGCTGGTTACGTGGCGACCTCTGCAGACTTACGGCTGGGTAGCGGCCGACGAAAAGGGGACAGTTAGTTGAGACTTGATACCACTGAGAAGCCAGCATAACTCGGCCCTTATAGGAGCTGCACGTCCACACGCGTTTTCGGCCTAATTCAAATTTTATCTCTTTCGACTTTAGTAAGTAATATTTCTAAATTTATTTCACAAGTCGAGTGGCGTGCTTTTAATGTGCGAACGGTTTAGAATCAGCGGTTATTGAACAACTTTTTGTATACTCTACGTCAAACCGAATTTGCAAAACATAGGTATATTTGATTCACGTGTTTCTTAGCTGCTTGTAATTTCACTGAAATGCAGAATATATTGTAACTACTTGTCCAGCTGCAAATGAATTTAGCTTTTTAGCTTTCAGCTGCAAATGGGTTTAACTTTCCTGTCTTGAATTTGCGAATACCACTTTGATATTCTGTTGCTAGCCTGTGTAATTATTCAGAATAACATAAAGGGCGAGGCACGTAAGATCTTTCTGGAAACCCACAACTATTTCTATACTCCAGCTACGATTTACAGTACACAAAAGGCAGTGTCGGCATCTTTATAATAAAGTCTGCACATGGTAATTAAGATGAGTAGGTATAATAAGCATTCCACGAGGTTACTAACAATAATTTTATAATATATATTTGAAATTCTCAAATAACATACACCAATATAGTCACATGCATTTCTGCCTTTGTGCAACCTTCTTCATAGATTTTAACGAGTAGCTTCCTGTAATTCAATAGCTTTAAGAATATAATTCTGATTAATTCGTAATTATAATTATAATATGAGTTGATTCATATAATGTTCTTTGGCAAGTACTAACTTATTTCTGAATTCAACACTGTCTGCATTTTCTTGAATGTAAGATTTTTCTATTCACACTTCAGAATTCATGCTTTCAATTATGTAACGCTTTTGCAACTTAATTCACAATACACAAGCCACACTAACGATGACTTTAAATGAATACCACCCTCCAATGAACATTCGCACTAGATTTACAGTTTACTACCTGACTGTCTGTTAATCATTTTCACCTGACTTTAAACATTTCAATTACCAAACCTTGGCCAAAATGATATGCCCAGGAATGATATAACAAGGACATATCTCAACCATTTACTATGACTGCATGACTGACGACGCTGAAGTTTTGTGCTGAACAGATGGACTTGTCGCATTTTACATGTGTTTCGATGTGCTGCATCCACCCATAAAGTTACCAGGCCTTGGACCGTTCCCTCGGTACCCCATGCATTCGAAGACGATTTCTTATACGCCTTGAATCGTATCGTATTACTAAATGGTTATTCAACTTCATGGAAGAATATGAACCGGTTCCTTTAACGGTGGCTATGCGAAATTGTAACAGCCCTAATGTTACATTTGTAGAAGCCTATGTTAAAGTACTACGCCATGTGTCGCTACTATTGGAGTTGCATTTCTTTATAATGCATACGGCTCTCCTGGTGGCAGGCAACTTACTGCATCATGCCTGGACCTCGACTTGTTGTTATTGTTAAAGGATCATTTATAGACGCTACGACCCCACCACGAATGTTGGCTACTGTGTCTCGATATGACGGTCTCTAGCACTAATGCAGGTCGTAGCGCAACACTTAACTGCGGGTCGTGGGAAACAGTCGTCTATAGTTTCATTTTCGTTCGTTTGATATGTGACCCGAAAAGGGAAGGAGGAACGATGGTAGATGTTAAGAGCCCATGATGTTCATATTGTGTAAGATATATAATATATTATTCGTAGCGATCTGGTAAAGGGGGCATACGAAAAACAGGTGGTTAATATGAGCCCGATGTCTGCAGGTGCATTGATCTGTTTCTTGATACCCGATACGGAAGAGATAGCAGGGTGTCAATACCACATATAACAGACTGCAAAAATAATAGGAAAAGGCCTGGTTAAGTAATCGTCGAAAGAAAGATAAGAAAGTCGTTAAGTGGTCTGATATGTTGTTTATGCCCCGCATACTCGTGGCATATGCAAGGTAATATCGGAAGGCGGTATTCGGATCTGTGGGCATATCATCTTTTCCACCGTGGCGGCCCGTACCGTTGCGTCTACTCTTTCATTACCAGGGATCCCCACGTGACCGGATATCCAGGTCAAGAAAATGCGTACATTCGACGGTAAACTATGTAGGAGATTGCGAATGAGAATCTCGTAAATTGGTACTCTGGGCCATCGTACCGAACCTTGGAGAAAAGTTAAAAGACTACGACAATTCTAAACCTAATGTAGTTAGTTACCAAGTGGAATTGAAAGTATTTCACGGGCTATTAAACGCAGTGGTTTCCGCCGAATAAATGGATATTCAGCCGTATAGTCCCCAAGTAAAGGTCTCCGCAGTAGAGTCCACATAAATTGCCGCACTGCTCCCACCGGGATTTCTAGAACCGTCTGTAAAGATTAATAAGTGTGAGTCGCCCGTCCATTCTGACTTAGTCATCCAGGTATGTGTTCTAGAGTTGCTATTAATTAATACTCTGGGTATGTAATGCCTCTATGTGAATGTGTAAATTAGGGGATAGGGAGTGGGGCATAAATTCTATCTTAAACGCAGGGCATACCGGAGTACGTTTGGCCGGTTTACCTGAAATATGAAAGATAATATACTAAAGTTGGTAAAAGCACGTATCCAAAGCTTGCTAGGCCCACCAGACAGCGGTGACGCTAGGAGTTGGCCGTATTCCAGTCTGGCATGAGTCGAATAAGAAGCAGGAGGTGCATATCTCACTCTCGGGCTGCCATGGCTCTAAATAAGGTCTTGGATCTAATCAAGATCGCCAAAATATGTTCATAATGTGCTGTATTTAAAAGATTATGTTAATGAATTACGCCTAAAGATTTGCAAGTTGATGTCGGGTAAGGCCATGTTCCTGTAATCGGAAGGTAAACGGAGCGGGTAGATTTACGAAAGTGAACAAATTTGGTTTACTGGATATTCACCTGCATTCCCAAGTTCTGCACGTACTAACTAGAAGGCAATCTCGTTCAAACTGTCGAAAGTCGGCCCTGGCGTTGGGCTGTATTGGCGTATATTTCACAATATCGTAAGCAAAACACGCCATCGTTACTTCGGATTGTATATCTTCTATAAAGAAGGTGTATAGAAGCGGACTACGGCCCGAACCTTATATGAAACCTCGGGAGGTACTCCTACATTGGAAGATATTAAAATGACGCGCTAGGCGATAACCTCGGTTACAAAAAGTGCATGTAGTAATGGGCATAAGAGAGACAAGATGCCATGCCGGCGGAGGGATCTATGATTGACTGTAGAACTACATGGTCCTTCGCCACTGATAGTCTAAGAAAAGCGCCAGTACATATCGGTGTGTGCGAAACGCGGTAAGGATGTAAGTGAGAGGAAAGCATAAGGGGTTAGTGGTGCCGTAACCCTTCCGAAAGCCATATTGAGTGGTAGGCCATAAGCTACATTGTTCCAGATAAAAACTCAGTCGATCCTGAAGGCGTTTTTCAAAGAGTTCGCGGATGGTGAGTAATATGCCGATGTGTCCATAGTCAATGGCTGTTAGCCCGGCACAACTTGGTTTTAATATAGGGTAAATAATCACACCACACCACACCACAATTCCGGGGAAACACCCGTACGGAGTATACGTATGAAGGCCATGGTTAAGAGAGTATACCCTCTATTCGGCAGAGCTTTCATGCGTCGATAAGTAACATCATCCACTCCTGGGGTGGATTTGTCAGATATACTAGTCAACATACATCGAACGTCAACTGGACTACACAGGTGATCAGTGACATCTAAGTCCATGGGAGATGTGATGGGGGATCAAGGACAGAATCTGGCGTTACATTACAAAAATTCGGACTGCACCTGTGGTTGTCCCGTTATCGGATGAGGTTCGGAGTGCCTAGCGTTAGTAAACCACGCAAGGCGTCTCCAAACTTGAGCGGTAGGTTACGTGCCAAAGTCGAATTGCAGAATATTTCCCAAACCGTTCACTTAATCCTATGGAGGCGACGATGGACCTGCGCTTCCTTGGCTATCACCAAGAAAAACGCTTCTCTGGTGCACTCGCGATAATAGTGGGCATTGAGCTGTGTTTTTATCCGCAAGCAATTGGGTGCACTCGTTCTTCTACCGAGGTGGTCGAGGAACTCGGCGATGAAGTTACGGTACCTTCGGATGTAATTGCTCCAAATAGCTGATGATAGTATCCTCTAGGATCACACAGGTCACATCAGCATTCCTAAGAAGTCAAATAGTATACTCGAGGTGAGTTTGGGAGTGAGTCGCTGAAAAACCACCTCTGTGGTGCATGTCTATAAGAGCAGTTAGGAGTGAAGAGCGTGTAGTGATCACTACTCATAGTATAATTGAGATGGGTCGTCGTGCCACGTCCTGTGTAAGGCGAAGAATTCAGCTCGTGCAGCGATCCTTGCCGTGTCGAATAGGGCTGCGTAAGGATGTGTTACTCATGCGTAGTCACAAGTTGCTAGCGAAAATTGTCGTTTCCGTTTATGGCGCGAAAGTTGTGAAGTTACATAAATTGAAGTCACTACCAAGTAAAAATTAAGAGGAACGGGTGGCTAGATACCTTTCCCACTCTTGTGTGTCAAAACGTTTGCTGGAGGTGTAAACACCAAAGATAGTGATGTTTCCTAGCACTACTCGAACCGCCTCGAGATGGGGTGGCGATCGGCTGCCTGTCTTCCAATTATATAGCGTAAGATGGTCTGCAATAGAAAAGGCATCTCCCACCCCCATGAGAATGTTTTTCCCTACTGTAGACTTTATAAACCGTGAGGCTAAATATCTGTCCTTTCCTTAACCAGGTCCCTACTTAAGTCAATACTAGTATTCGGAGACGTGTTAAATAAACTTGTAATTACGCCATCTTTGGGAGGATACGACGAGCATTCCAATAATAAATTACTGGAGGAGCAGCCATAGGGCAGCTCCCGGTTTTACAAGTGCAGTTGGTGTTGTAGACCCTGTAGGGCGCGGAATAATTAGTCTGGGACCAGTGTGCATGGTTTGATAAATATAGTTTGAAGTTGTTGCAGTTCAACCTCTGGAATTCCCATGGTATCGTGCGACTTCGGCACAGGTTGCCCTCCTTCAGTAACCAGCACACCATCTTCCCTACCCATTTCCGTAGGCCATATCCGTGGTGTCTATTGATAAATGGAGTGTGTAGGAGTTGTCCCCCCAAAATCCTCATCGTTCTCCCATCTTTCTCTGAAGTGGATGTATGTGCGGCTTGGCCCATCCAGCGCCCTTGTACCGAATCCGAGGCGATCGGAGGATCAATATCATAACATTTACGTTTATTGTACGCGGGGATTACTGCTCCCCCTATAAATCGGTGCCAGAAATGGGACACCTGGAGAAGGATGTATATTAGTCGGCATGGACATGAAACTTTCCAGTTTTTCTTCGGGAAGACGGTTTAGGGGATGTGCGCAGAACCTCAGCATAAGATACATTTCCAGTAGCCATGTTTTTTGCTTCGTACCAGCAGGGTCACAATCGTATTCGTATTCTGGATTTCCAGATGATACGCAGAGCATTTCTGTTTGTCAGTGAGCAAGTGTTGTTGTTTACAATTAATACAGCTTAGTTTATCTGTAAAACAATCCGATTGAGCGTCTAAGTGATCATGTCTACATGGGAGACAACGTTTCCTAATTCTCAGAATTTAGCCTCATGGTGACATTTTCCGCAATTAGTACAAACATCCACCCTCGTATTATAACGAAAACGTTGCTAGTAGAGATAGATAAGAGTTGGCAAATGTTGCGTACAAAAAGTAAGTTTAAGGGTTCAAGTAAAAAAAATACTGGGTTTCCCCACTTAAGGGTGTTCTACGATTAAAGCACATGATATGATGCACTGGTAATTGGCCAGTCGACCTTAAATGCGTATTAATTTTGTCTAGATCCACCCCATAGTCGACACCCCGCATTACACCCGACACAAATAAATTATAAAGGGGTGTATAGTAGTGTCTATCATACACCAGATCAAATCAGAGTCAAGAGAATTATTGGCACTTTGTGCCGACCCAGAGTGAACCTCTAGTTGTTTAAATCCTGATTTACTACTGTGTGTGACCCCTCGGGCGTGTAAAGAGAGGCATTTACCTAATTTCAAAGCATGAAAGTCCTGTACGTTTTTACTTTTACTACGTACAATTACGAAATACGAACCTACGTCCACACTCATATCGTAATGAAGGTGGTGCCATCACTGTAGCCGGAACTAAATGTGAGGCTATCAGTTCTCTAGTTGGCTGCTGTACAGACGAAGGAGCATTGGGCGACTGCGTTTGGTCGGCACATGATTCCTGACTTCACGGTTGCGTATTAGTTATCACTTCCGTTTCATTACCGACTGTCGGAATGTCAGATATGCGTCCCTCCCCTGTTGTATCCATAGCGTACCTATGAGCCACCACCGCCCCGTACCGAAATACAACCAACATCGTTGGAAGGATAAATATATAAAATCAAGCTTACCAACTGTTCATTCCTGCACAATACTTATTATAAAAGACAGAGAACCACAACATACACTGACACAAAAGTTGCGCTAGACCCGTAAAACAGGCGAACACGTGCTAACGTATCTCCCCACCCCTCCCCTGAGAAGCTTGCGTGCTCTGAAAGTAAACTCGACCGGCTGCTACGCCGTCTCCGAGACCAATGTGTACTCTCCTTGTCCACATGTGAGTTGTCACGTAAGCACTTTTCCCCCTCTCACTCGCCTTCCCCTCACTTTGAAGGTTCAAGAAGAGTGCATTGTCAACCTATAATGTCCCGTACTCTTTGCCCACGAGTACTCCTTTCGGCAATATGGCTAGGATCATAACGAATGAAGTTTACGATCTTTATTAATAATTAGTTATTAATGCAATGACCCTACTCGAGATACTTGATTCACTTGTTTCCTATTGGGTATTCACATGCTCGCACTAAACAATTGCGATTAATTTCTTGAATTGTCTTGTATGTGATTTGGGTTCATCCTAATTATTCTGTTATTGTAACTGTTCTCAATTGTCTGAGACAATACTGGGTTATTTATCCCTGAACGATTTCCATAGAGGTGTTTATTGCTATTTTCTTTCCATCAAACTATGTGTTATCATATCCATTGTTGCCAAGCGATTCTCGGCTCTAATTGATGGACACATTGTTTTTATATGAAACGTACACTGATTCACCTGAATTTTCATTCTGTTCTCTCTTAGATTTCTGTATCTAATATTATGGGTTGTATCAAATCTCAATATCTGATACCTAAACTACCCTAGTAACGAGAAAGGTTGTATCTACTGTTTTGACGGAAATTAAGTTAAGGGTACTTATGGAATGTATACACATAATTATACACATACTTATATAAAGCCGTATTGCTATATCTGTACTTAAAGTTATTTTTTCACCTAAACAGTTTGTCGTATGAACATACGTACCTACCTATACTAGGGTATAACGACGTATCCAACGTTTACTAATGATATAAGTCAATTCTGCATTCATAAGTCCCGCATACGACCTTTTTCCTAACCAAAACTGTACATTGGTCTCTTTTGCTTACTAAGTAAGTTTCAGATTCATTTTTCTTCTTTTGAGGTAAACTTCTCGTTTTTATTTTCTTCTGTTTCCACCCATGTTCAACAGGTTGTTTTAGAGGCGTGCACACCTCTGTGCTTGGATTATTGTGGCAGCAAGATTGAAGGAAAATTAATCGCAGAAAATGGAGCAAAATAAGTTAAGATAAAATCATAAACGTTGTGTGATTATTTTAAATTATTTGATAGCTTTGTTATCAAATGGTCCTATCCCTTTGTCGCCCTGTCTATTGAAATATGAGGAAGTTGAAACCAAGCACGGAGTTACCAACGGGAAAGCTTATGGTCAAGCCTTGCACTTAATAAAGCACTGATAGAGAAGAATAAAGCTACGTCACCCAGAGAGAAACAAATTGGCATTATTTCCCGCTAAAAAGGACCCAGACTATAAACTTGAAAATACAAGTTCTGCAAGCAGCTATAGTGATAGCGACAATCAAGAAATCGCAATAACAACACTCATTGTAATAAAAAGTCAAGCGAATCTAATGTTCCTGATTCAAATGAAGCAACTGAAAAGGCATTAGAAAGTAATCTGAGTCTCACAAAAAAGGGGAGTTTTCGTAAGAAGAGACGTTTTACTACACCTCTGCTTCATAGAAAGCTTTCTAAATTAGAATTCGATAAGTAGAAAGGCCTCATTAACGGATCAAAGGAATGCAAAAGAAATTACACTAACAATATTCACATAGAACTTCAACTAGAAGTCAATAATATATTCCAGTCGTCGTTTCCTACGGATAGAAAATTATTTATTTTCAAACATACAGCGAAGACTACTACAAAGATAAAAACTTCAGGGCCAAGTTATAGAAGAATCTTCACTTACACATACCAATTACCATGTGAAAATAAAAATATCGTTAAACAGGTCGTGTGCAAGGTATTTTTTCTGGCAACCCTAGAATTTGATAAAAATAATGACAGTGACTTCCCTTCAAACAAATTGAAAAGACAAGCATGGAACTAAAAATAAAACAGACAGAGATTTATAGAGGGGCATATTGAAAGCTTTAGCTCAGTTATTTAACACTATAGAAGAGAGCAGGTACCTTACAAGTATTTCCTGGAGGTGTTCCTATGAATTGTATGGGAAGGTAATAACAGAATACAACATCTCGTTTGCTCATCTTGGGAATGAAGAGTATTATAAATGTGAACAGTGTAAAATGCATGACATGGAGATGTCCTACAGCCAAACAACTGCTCATTATGCCAGCAGTATAATTCACATTCTAAAAAAGCTAGGTTAACAAGAGGTGAATATTAGCGGGATGTGAACGCTGTAAAAAGAAAGCTCGGAGCATGTTCTTCTCGGCTGATCTTCAAAAACTAATAATATTTCCACGCTGTGAAATGTCTAAGGAATTTATGTTTACTCCAAGAATTGTTGTATTCAGTGGCAGTTGAATTTTGCTCCACTTTTGGTCAGTAAATCAGTATTAAAACCTATTGTTATTATTTGGCATGAATCTCTTGCCGATAAAAGCAAAGCATACATTACATCCACATTTTACTCATTCTTTCTGGTTAACCGTGATGCTGAAGAGATCACTCTTTGACTAGATAACCGTTCCTTTCAAAATAAAAACTGGGTTTTATTGTCTTTTGTTTTTTATATACATAGTTCATTTCCAGGATGTAAAACTAATCAAACTTCTAGTTCAATATTTTCAGCCGTCATATTTTCATAGCCGCTGATGTGTTTCACCATTCAGTTGAAAAGTTACTTAGAAAAATTAGAAAGTTATATGATATTTGTGACTGCAAATGTTGTGTCCAGTCAGAAAACTCCTTAAATGCTCCAATAAGTGAAGCAGTTCTTTGAGTGGAAATACTGCACATTACAAAGTAAGCTAAATGAATTACCTCCTCGGCTGTATCTCAATTATATGACCCACCTTAAATTCACAAGAAGAAATCACACAATGCAGTACAGAAAGGGTTTTATAGAAGAAAATTTCAGAGAATTAACTTTTCTTTAGGCATCAGTTCATAAGAAAGGAATTAAGAAGCCTGCAGAGAGGTCAAATATAGAGGCATCACACACGAAAGTAAGGCTTAAGTCAAATTTGAATTAATACAGAAGCTTACGCCGATCTGAAGTTTTCCTGTATCAGACATTAGTTTGGATCTTGACGATGTTAGTGCATAAGTGTGCCTGGAGAAAAGAATACGACTGTGGTATTATTTAACTAATATTGTATGAGTAAGGGCACTATGTTTTATTTGTTTTTTCAACAATTAACTTTAATGGGTTTCGTTTTTTCTATTATTGCCAGAAACATGTTTTTGCTAAATAGCATGTTATAGTACTTTATTAAATGTTCTTGTATAGTTTACCAAACAACCACGTGTTTTCATCCATTATTAAACCTAAAAATTTATTAAAATTCAACAATTATCCAAATTTCATTTAAAAACTTTTTCTGTAATGACGTTCTATAAAATTACTTATGCAAATAGACGCATCTGCAGTTTCTCACTTTTAAAAACGAAATGTTGATAACCTGGCACTATAGTTAAACTTTCCCCAAGCTTGTTTATAAATAGTCATTGAAATAATAAATCTATTTTGTTACGGGTAGATGGCGTAATGTTGAATATAAAAAGTGCTCTCCAGAAAAATTTACATTTTGTGTAAACCACCTTTCTCCTTAATACCTTTCCATGGTATAGGTGAGGGATTGCGAACTTCTGTTATTATGGAATTTGACATTCTGTACGGCTGTCCTATTAAAAATGTATAGTTGTAAATTTTGTCATTGCCTGTTCAGTTTCTTGTTCGTATTTTGGCACATATTCCCTGCCACCAGTTGGTAATTATTAGCCATTATTATCGATGGTTTCGCAACAGTGAAATCAAAATACTTGCTTTACTGTCTAAGCGCGTAGTCAATCAATGTTACATGTATTGGTAAATTGTATTTCCCATTGTTAGGCTACAAGCGAACTTTGTGTAACAATGAGGATTCACAATGACTTAAAATGGTTATTTGAATAATACTGAATAAAATAATCAATGTTCGAGCATTAACAGTAACCAATTTAGACTTGAAACGTTTTTATAATGAGTTTAATTTTGTCAGGCAGGACTTAGACAAAAATACTTTTCAAGCTGTGTTACATATTCCTCGGTGTCATCATCCTTAACATGAAACGTTGGTGGTGTCGATTCTACAACAAATGTGAGTTAAAAAAATCGCCGATTATTGTGCGAGCAAGCTGATAGTGGCAGTATATTAGGTCCCATTTATGCATGCGATTTCGTGTCATGCGACGCGATCTGAAAATACATTGAGATAAATGAAAGCATTTACACCAGCGACACGACAGTCGCACTATATTCTGTGTCTTACGACGTCAAAATACGTCACGTGTCTCAAAGATTGCACGACACATCGCATGAATTGTTTTTCTTTTTTCTTCCTGTTATATGTGTGTATATGTTCGTGTATGAATGAAGGACCCGATGGTTATGAAACTTGTTACGTATCTTAGGTTCACTTAAAAATGGGTAAAAATGGGCAAAATTATATCTTAATAACTTTCCCCAAAGAGAATAGATATAATTGGGCATAAAACAGAAATATCTAAACATCCGTTTATTATTAAAATTTCCTTTGAAAAGTACTATATAACACAAGACTGTAAGCGTAATGTTTCTGAGAGGTTTTGTTATTACAAAATTTCTGTACTATTTAAAAATTGTATCAAGTTGTATCCTTACCACCATTTTTTTATTTATATATAGCATCAATCTTTCTAAATCACCGAGGAAGATAGATAATTCTGTGGATATGTTTTTTTTTATTATTTTTTGTGGAGAGGGGCGAATTCGTTATGCGTTTTTTCTTTTATACCTTTTTTCCATTGATAATAATATTACAGCGTGAAATTCAACTGCAAATTTAAGACATTCCATATCCTAGGATGACGTCGAAGTTTATATCGCTCTGATCGAAGCCATTTCTGGAAAGTGAGGGGAGATGGGAATTCTTCCTGAAAACATTACTGATAGAGTGCCAATGTTAACCACACCTCAGTAATTTCGGTAGCTCCCTTTGAAACTCCCAAGCTAAGAGAACAGAAGTAGTTCGATGTTCCAAACAGCTGCCGATTAAATCACCTATATGTTTCTTGGTCCAATTACATATGTCCCTGGTACTGACACAAGTTGTTATACGATGAATTTGAGTGTCCACTCCACCACAACGCTTACACCAAGGCGACGAGGATAAATTATGTTTATATCACTTTGACTCTGTAGGTATTAATTCGTTGATGAAGAAATAAAAACAAACCTTCCACTGCAACGGTATATAGTTTATAAGCAAAATTTTCCACACTCGCTGCCATGGAGAATTAGGGTATTTCCATTCTATTGCAAGCACTGTCACGGAATCTTTCAGCAATGTAGTATATAACTTTCTGGTGGTAGGAATACAGATCGACGTATCTATCACTTAGTGTTCTTCGATAGTCTCTCAGAACATGTTTAAAGAGTCCGGCAACCGTCCCCACCACGTCCATACAAAACTGCACAACCTAATTGGTACCGTGTCTGTGGGGAACACTCAATATCGAATGGAGCAACAAAGCTCGACATTTAATATGCACATCTGTAAGATTCCAACCACCCTCCGTAATTTTACTGCGTAGTTGAGGTCGGGCTGCTTTATAGAAGTGATTCTTCCAAACGTAGTACCAATCGCTCTTTCTAGTTGCGGGGAATACTGTGGTAACATCGGTATCACCTGGGCCACATACCAGAGTTTCGCTAACACAAAAATGTTAACATGCCAGATTTTTTGCACAAAGTTTAAATTCCGTGTCAACTGCGAGGTCATAAGGGAAATGCACATAGGCACAAGTCGCTTCCAATTCTGCGCAATTAAACCTTCCAGCCCAGAGGTAAAAATAACGCCAAATATCTTCACTGAAGGACTATAAGTAAATCGAGCAGTGTCCGTTGGCCAGCTATTCAACGGTAATACTTTTGATTTACCATAATTTATCAAAGCTCCAGAGGCATCCTTGTATGTCGTCAATAGCGGCGCAAGTTTGTCACGATCATCAGCATAAGCGAGAATCAAGGTAACATCATCAGCATAAACCAAAATTCTTTCACAAGTGAACGGATTTAAATAATGAGAAAGCAAAGTCGCTATGCCTCTAATCAGCGGTTCAATGCAGAATGTATAATCATCATAGAGAGGAGACATCGCTACCGTATCGACTGTGCTATAGGTACCGGTTGCGTAAGAAAACCATAATTTGAATTCGCAGTGAGCACCTCGATAAATAGATTGTAATAAACTTTGAGAAACCAAAATTATTCAAAACACCCATAGATAATCGTGGTTAATTCTATCGAAGGCGGCCGTGAAATATAAAGCCATAAGGGCTGCAACCATGTTGGGATTCCGTTCACCAGCGATAATGACATCTCGTAACTTCATTAGAATATGTGTGATCTTTCTCTCCGGTATACCGCACGTTTGTCCAGGTCCAATGATGTCAGGCAGATATGTCTTCAACCTATTAGCCAAGATCTTTGTGAACAACTTGTAATCTGCATTCAAAATCGTAATAGGCCGACACAATTTTAGGTCCGTTGTAACCGTCTGTTTAGGGATCAACACAATGATACATTCATTAAACCCCGTTAAGAGCCCTGTATTACGCTGTACCTCCAAAATGACGTCAAGTAAGATATCTTTAAGGATCTTCCAGTTGGCTTTGTAAAACCGACAACTGAGTCCATCAGGTCCAGGCGCCGAGTCCAGACCGGCTGAGGCTAAAGCAGCCCACAATTCTTCAGACGTGATATCCTGATTTAAAACGGTATTTAAAACTGGGGATAGCCGTTGCGTTATATAACGATAAGCATATTGCTGCGCAGAGACATCAAATTCAACTGCTCCGAATTTATCAGAAAGGTATTGATAGGCCTCTTGAAGTATGTCGCGCGTTGTCGTTAAGAAATTCCGTGTGGAAGCGCGTAATTGGGAGATATATTTGCGTTCACCACGACGCTTTTCAGACGCTAGTGAAAAAGAGAGTTTTCTCTTCTCTTACTACAGAAGGGTCGCCGGAACCAGTTGTGCACCGTGATAAATCTCCTCCTGAAGACAACACATTCTCCTTTTCATTGCAGAAAATTTATTGATCACGTCTTGTCCATGGCGTTGTATTTCATATAAATGATTTAACAAATCGTAATAATAGTGCAATAGTTGCCGTCTGTCCCTAGCCTTTGCTATTCCTTCTTTGTAAAAGCTGCGTATAGCCAGTTTAAAGGTATATAACAATTTATTCCATTTATAGGTGGTTCGATGTTGCGCTGTTGTCGCCTATCTCGCCCACATATGGTAGAAGTTCTTGGAAATTACTGGATCTTGAAGCAGAGTATTATTAATTTTCCAAATGCCCCTCCCCATCATGGGTCTTCTCGCAGTTTGAGCTAGTTTCATGATCATGGAATGATGATCACTAAAGGGCACCGGTTGAACTTGCGTAATCCGTACCATTTGCCGCATCGGTTTACTGACGTAAAATCGATCTATTCGCGAAGCACTATTATAGCGGTGAAACGTATATTCAACCAAATTGGCATACAAAGTTCCCGGGCGTCCTGTAATTCCAAGGCTTGGCATACTCGGTCTAAAGCAGATGACGTAAAATATTGGCCTGTCTGATCCTTAGCACTGATGACACAATTAAAGTCCTCACCTAGCAGTAGATTATCATATTTATGACGCAAAAACAACTGCAGTTGCGAGGTGAGAAAAGCTTCGCGTTCCTTCCTTCTGTTTGACCACGAATCTAAATATAGATTCACCAGAAGAATATTACTGTCCTCCAATAATAAGGATGTAATCATACCACTCACATGCCTCTCCGCTAATCGTTACTATAAGACAACTGGTAAACAATCGCTGTACCGCGTTGGAAATCCCCAACATTGGAAATTTAATTATATTGCGGTCCAAAGAAATCTAGCTTCTGTTCATTATTTTCCTGCAAAAACAGAATATCAATGTCATTATCATACACAAAATCTCTTAACAGTGTTTTATTGGCTCTATTCCTGAGACAATTCACTTTCATGGTCGCTAAGGTTTGAAGTATCAACACCATATAAACGAACAGAATGACTTGTTCACCGGCTTACTCAGTTTTTTGATTGCCTTGTCCATGACGGCACACTCTTGCGTTTTTCTCATCTAGGAACGCGTTGGCTGATGTAGCCTCATACACAGATGGCATAGTGGTTACGGTAGACTCTACTAACGATTCATCTATCTACACTTCCTCCTCCATGAAAGAAACAGCTGCTGATGCAACCACTTCCGGGACGCTGACACCTGTTTCTGCCGATTCCACCACTTCCCTTACTGAAAACGTGTCCTTGCAAGTCGCATTAGTCTCCACTGCCTCTAAGACAGGCTGAGTTTCCATATTGCTGTCGTCGGACCAAGTTTGGCCATCTACGACGACTGCTTCGCTTAGGTTTTCCTGCAAATTACAAGAACTGTCTTGAGCTACACCTGAAATGCCATCATTCTTCGCTTGTTCTTCAAATGTTACATCGCAGCTATACTGCCGATCAGCCACTGTCTCCACATTAAGCAACTGTTAAGTAGAGTCGGTTCCTACTGCTGCTACCTGTTCTGGTAACGGCAACCGTTGTTTTGGATGCGTTCCAGCAACCAATTTCACCCAAGTGGGTGTATCCTTTTCAGCATTTGGCATTCGCGGCATTGGTTTCCTGGGGCACTGATTACGCAAATGACCGGCCGTATGACATATGGCACACGTAATAGGTTGGTCTGTATAACTCACCAAAGCGGAATAACCTCCGACATTCAGAAACGACGGTATATGTTTTTTCAAGAGCACACGTGCAGTACGTAATCCATTGGTGACTTTGTAGCGATAAGAGGGATTTCCAAATATCGTCACTCACCTGTAGCACAGTGCCATAAACTGCTAATGCCGTATTTATCTTCCGATTGGAAAAACTCAATGGAAAAGTATACACTTGTCTACCCGTCTTCCAAAACTGGCTACATCGAACATCACTTTAGTCCGTTGTCCATTTAACACTACAAAACTGATTTCTCAATTTCACTGTTTCAAAACCTCCTCCACAATGTCAGGCGTTTTACATTTAATGAAGATTTGTCTAGTAATACCATTAACTTGTAATCCGGTGACATCATCCTCTTCCAATTGTAGCATATCCAAAAATCCATTCATGTGTCTCATAAGCATCTCATGTGTCTCATAAACTAATAACAGAGTTGTAGGATGATCATCTGTGTTGTAGTATTTCTCACACGTATATATATATATATACGTATATATAATTATATATACGGCTAAGAAAGCACAGGCGAGGCTGAGAATATTATAACAAAGTAGACCAAGTAACGGCGTAAGGTAAAATGTAAACACACTGACCGGTTTAACTGCTAGCCACACTCGCACACAGCGAACCACCTCTCGGCACGCCAGCTACTTCACGACTGATTTTCAATATAGATGGGTGTATACAGGCCTGTATATGCACGTGAAGGAGACAGTCGAGTCAGTGCTGCCCCTCTGGGAAATGGAGAACTGCGGTTTTATTTTATATTGTGTTTCATGTATTGCGAGATTGATATGATTTTTGTTTTATAGATTTTTATCAAGTATGGATACGGAGCATTTTGTACAATAAATTCGTATTAGGAGTTCAACTTAGCATGTTTCGTCAGAAAATTACAAAGATCGCGACACGAAGCAATTTCCCAAAGAGGTGTTTAAGCATACTGTCCACGACCCTTGTATCTATCTTTATGGATGTACATAGCACTCGTCCTTTTTATTTAGAATTAAGGATTTGTAGCAATAGTACAACACAGAGATCAATGTTAGCTGCCGAACCAAATGTTGAAACGGATTGGCAGAACTGATTTCTCAGCAATATATAGTGCGACACGTACTATGTATAAATAGACCACTGAGCATTATCCGTGTCACTTCATTCATGTAGTGAGACACAAACTCGCATGCATAAATGATTCACAACCATGAGCTTTCATGTTCTAAGAATTATCAGGTGTCTAACTTCATCAGAAAGCGATTGTGCACTCTCGATGTCAGCCAAACTGTTCCAAAATTCCCTACCGACACCGGTGGCCTAGGACTTTAAGGCACGGATTCGTGAACGAGATGTCTATGCTCTAAATCCCACAACCGTCCTCCTTTGTTTTTCCAGGTATTTCTGAATTGTAATAACTGTCAAATGCCGGGAAGGTACCCTAAACTTAGGCCTGGAACGTTTCCTTCCCAAATTTCCTATCCCAAGTGACATTTCATGTCCATCTTCTGTGGCACCGCGTGTGGTAAGAGGGGTGTTAAACACTGCCAAAATAATATGATTAGTTGTGTGCACGTGACTTTCTCAACTCGTAGTTCTGCAAGCTATTCATACGAAAGCTTAGTCTTCTATCTACTTCTAAATTTATAGATGTTCCCATAATTATGGGTTGCCTTTAAATCAAAGAGTATAGTTGAATCAAACAGAACAATTCAAGGTAACATATAATCTTGGAACGGTGGAATCCCTTAGCCCGGATTTGAACCACGGATTTCAAGGTTTCCGTTCGGTTGTTCCAACCACTGAGCTAATATGGAAACATGCTGGTAGAACATTAAATTCTCCAGTTGACTGGCATTTTTTCCGGTAAACACCAAAGAGATCTCAAATTATTTTGAAATGACATACCCCAAAGGCGACTTACAATGCCGTAAGTACTTTAAGTCCGTGGCTTTATTAGTTGAGTAACGGTTTAAATTCCGGCTATGGCATTTGATTTTTCAGCCTTCTGATTCTACTTTTCCAGCCTTCTCTTACACACATGTCAGTGTGTAAGAACAATTAATTCAACATATAATCGTCATTACACATTTCACTGCAGCTATAAGAAGAATGCAGTAAATTAAAGTGATAGTTAAATATTTTAAAAGTGGGTCGCTATGTGATGATTCCGTTCGCTATGTATGACTATCAAAACAATAAAAATAAAACATACATGATTATCGATTTGCAGTTGAAAAGTTGAAAATTCAAACTAGTATCAAAGAAAATTCCGGAAAGTTGTAACGCCAAAAGAATTTTGTTTTACTAGGTTGCCTCCTTTTGCGCGACATACATGTTTTTAGGAATTACCTACAAAAAAGTAACTTAGAATGAAAAGGATTTCACAGGCTGTTCTCAGTGAATTAATATACATTTTATTTGTCATGCATATGTCTTAAAATATATGGTATATTAAAAGGATTGTTACAACCATGTTTGAGAAAATAAACACTAAGGATCGTTTTTACATGCAAACGGTAGTTTAGGGTAGGAGAATGTTGTTGAAAAATCTGTGTGTCTCAACCTTGGAAGGCGCTGAAGTTAAATACAATGTTTGGTGATTAACCAACCTTTCGTTTTTGAGTTATGCTGTGTGTGCCGCGCGAACACACACACACACACACACACACACACACACATTCATACATGTGGACTTTTTTCTAAAAAGTTTTACTTTTTATGGATTCAAGGAGACTCAAAAGGTTTATTTATGGTGAAATCTTTGTATGCAATTTTTGGATCGAATACAATACATACTTCTACTTATTACAGCTGAGATGATATTTTAATGTGTCTAGACACATAATTTGTATGTTAAACTACCCGAACGGAATGCATAAAGAAGCATGTAATCAGATATCAATTGAAAAATACGTACCAGTTGGATCTAGAAAATTAACAGGTAAAAGGAAGCCAGGAAAGAGCTTAGTATAATTAGTTACAAAATGTATCAAAAATTCATTGTAATAAAAATTACAGTTGTGCAAACCTGCCTTAATAATATAAAATAATGGAAGACAAACTGTTAGCTATACATACATCTAGAGTCAAACGCATGCGAGTCACATTCAACAACCAATAGGATTGTGTAAAACCGTGCTGTTATAGCAGTGTGTGCCTAAGTACGTAAAACTTGAAGGAGACGCCAAGCCATGAAGAACACTCTTTAGCTGGTGGTCAGAGAGACAAGTCACGTTAACCAGCTCGAGAAATTATTGTACGCCGCAAACAGTGAATGTTTAGAATTGTGTAATATGAATATTAATCAGTTTAAAATCATTTAAAGTGAATAATTATATCCTATTTTGTGAATTTTGCTTACTTCGTGAGTGAGTACATAACATCTCGAGAGTCGAAAACGTACAGTAGAAATAATAATATTAATTTTATAGGAGAACATGACTGCCGTCTACCGCTGAACTATAAGCTACGCCGGAACACATCATGATTTAGCAGACGAACCAGGCTATACTTTATCACCAGACACGTGGAAAACGTCTCAACTGCTACAAGTAGTCCATACATCGCTTCAGTCAGCTACATGGTTAAGTAGTAGAAAAAGTAAACAAGAATCTCACTACATATATTCCTAACATCTGTATATTCTAGTTCTAATCTATTTACTCTTTGTTTTAATTCAACAATACCCTTATTGTACTATGTTTCAAGAAAGTAAATGTGCACTTTACCTAGACCTTACTTTATGTGTCATTCAGGCGTTAGGTGAGTAGCGGGTATGAAAACTAAATCACCATGGTTGTAGATGTATACTGTCGTGGCCGCCATTTCAACCTTTCTCACTTCCAAGATTTTTATGGCTATATTAACCCACTTTGGACTACATATCACAAAAATAAGTAGCAGTTCTCTTGCTGATGAATTATTAACTACATGGCACTGGAGAAAATGCAGAAAACACTTGGAATGTGACTTTAATAGAACCAACATCTATGTTGTATATAACTAACGTACTAACGTTTGATGTCGTATCCCACTGGTGAAACCACGCTGTTTCAAGTGTGCTGAAGATTCAGGGTTCGAACCACAGCATACTGTCATAGTTTTATACCAACCTTTCACTTTGTAAGACGCAGTAAGGAACAAATTTACAGTTCTCTAGCAGCCAAGCAATTACCACATGATTTCGGAAAAAATGCGAGGAGGTTAAATGATAATTTTAATGGAGTCTACCTCTAAATGCGGTATACAATCATAACAATAAGTTAATTAATAACAGTCAACTAACAGAATAACTGGAAACTGATAAATTCTCATCTTGAGAAAAACAAACCTACAGCTACAAATATAATTGTGTATAAGTCGAAGGAGTATAAATCATAAAACTGAAAAGGTATATTTTGTGTAACTGCTAGTCACAATTTCGTTACTCCACTTAGATGTAAGAAAAAGAAGACAATAGTCAAGGATAATGGTGTTTAAAGAGCATACTAAACAACTGCTATTTAACTGTTAGTGGCACGCCATGTATAAGAAATAAATTATTTTCTGAAACATTTCAGATTTATAGACAATGTATTTCTCCTGAAACAAGTAACTTATCAAAACAAGGAATGGAAAAGAAAAATGAAATGTGTGTTTTGGAACATGGTATAATCGCCCCAACGAGATTACATCGTTTATTCTTTCGTGCAAGTTTGCAACGGTGCAGAACACGGTTTGGGTTGTGCTGATAATGTTGCCATAGCTCAACCGCGTGAGCAACTAGATTCACTCGCATCCTCCTGGTCTAAATTCTTCCCATTCCTTTACCATGAAGGCCCTTACATGTTCAATGAGGTTCAGATCAGGAGATACTGGAGGCCGGTGCATGCAGATTATTTCTGATGCCTTATTAGCCAAACCTGGGTGATATTTGCGGCGTGCACGCCACTATTGTCGTGCATAAATACACATTCTTCTTGTGCTGGGAACCTAACACGAAGGGATGGCAGCAAAGTGTTTTCGAGAATATTACATAGACTGCATTCGTCATTGTTTCTGGCACTTGAATTAACTTACCTGGACCTGATGCTGTCATGTAGATTCAGAAATTCGCTACAGTTCTTCCCGAGTGTTCTGCTACAACGACGTGCTGAGGCGCGTATCTAGTTCCCCATGGTGTATACATATATGGGGTCCGTTGCTGGTGTGATCAAAGTACCTTCTCGTCACTTCAGGTTACAATGTCCCAATAAGTCTGAGAAAGGACATACCCTGAGACCATTGTAACCTTCTTGCCCTTTATTGCTTCAGTGAGAAGAAGCTTGGTGGCAGGATGATGCGATGCAATTCCAGCACACTTTAATATTTGGCGTATAGTTTCATATGAGCAACCATACTCACCTACTTTGTTCAGAAAGACAGACCTGTGTCTTAAACGTTGGTTCCTCACAGCTCCTACCAGAGCTTCGTCTTGAGCAAGTGTTGTTGCACTAGGCCTACCTGAACGCCTGCATGATTTGGTCCGTTCAACTTCTCCCTCGTGATGCCGGTCTAGCCATTCTTTCACTGCTCTTTGGTCACAATCCAATTCTCTTGCGGTTTGCTAGGAGTTTTCACCATGAGTAGCACGACCTACGATTTTCCCCTTTGAGCTGCAGTCAGCTCCACACAACCTCGCGTACGCGGCATGCAGCTTGACTGTGGTGAAGCCTCAGTCAAATGTTCGAATGCCGTGCATAAAGAACTTTCAGCAACATTCTGCGCATGCGCAAGAAATTCAAGATAAGAAAGTTGGAATAAAAGGTAGGACCATATGCTGCACACGCTCAAAGTAGCATGCAGTTTACCACTGAGCTACGACAGCAAATGTTAGCGCGTGGATTATATACAACGTAGATGTTGGTTTACTTGTGTGTTGGGTTAAAATCATTATTCCACGTGTTTTCCGTTTCCTTACATATGTTCTAATGCCACATAGTTAATCGCTCAACTGCAAGAGAATTACAATGTTTTGTGATATTTAGTCAATAATTCGTCATACTGGGTTAATACAGCCATAAAAACCTTCGAAGTGAGTGGCAGGTTAAAATGACCACCACAACAATATACATCTATGACCGCGGCCGATTTGTTTTTCAAAACCCCTACTCACGTAACGCCTGAATGATACTGATCCCTGAAAACTGTACATTTCTTTCTTGAAGGATAGTACGCTATGGTCAGTGACGTTAAGCAACTTTTCAATGTATTTGCCTCCTGCTACATTATTTTTGCGCATTCTTAACTATGTGTTGCACAGCCTGTAACACATGTTAATTTCTTATCCTCTATCCTGTCTTTATCGCCAGAGTTACTTTTTGTTTTATTTTAGCTAGCCTGTGTTGCAGTTCCATATTGTTCAGCTTGAGTGTGTCTACTTGTGCGTTTACAAATGCTGACACACTATGGTAGCTATTTCCCCTTTGTTTACTTTAAGTTCTTATCTTACACTAGCAATCTCCGCTCGATTGCTTTTTTGTCCTAATCCTGTGTTCTAATCTTCTATGATGTTCTGCTTGACTCTACCATGTTTTCCTATCTACACTCTCTTCGAGTTTACTACAATTTTGTACTATAATTTCAATTAAGTGTCTGTTACGTTCAACCATTGTTGCTGCTATCCCGGATTGTATTAATTGTATAAAATGACCAGATACAAACTACTATAAGCTGGTTGCTATGACGATCCGCTATATATTCCTCAGGTACGTTGGCTTTGTTTCACAGGTCTTCCATCCTAGTGTTCTCTGCTTCTACTTCTGTAATGCTAACAGGTTTCTACAGTCTGCTGGAGACATATTTACGGCATTGTTATTCCTCATCGTGCATACAACAAAATAAGAAACTTTTACAATCCGTTTCTTCTTCTTTTTCCCTTAGTACAGGTTTTACGGCGGTGTGTTGTTCCTCTTGAAGTTCTTGCACATGGCTCTCTCAGCCCAACTGGCAGGAGGGTATCGCTATGCTAAACGCATATGACATGCTGTTTGTATAATCTCGTCTTAAGCATATTCAATGAATGGTGTTCGGTCTACTATCTCGTCTTCAGTGTGCTTTTGACCACTTATCAGTGCCCAGCTGCTCCTGTCTAGGGATGTGTTTGAGGGCAAATAAATAAGCTATCTATCAAAAGCGACTAGCTAGGCACACTTTCAAATAATTCCCAGAATCTTGCACCATAATTCCAGAGAACCTCCGCTACCTAAGAACTTTAATGAGAAACTAGCTACATTTTGTCACAGGTTATCTTCCTACAAAGCCCAGTAAAATTCTCGACGCATACTTTCGCGTCGACACCTATAACACTTATTATGAATGGTTATTTACATAAATGTAGTATGCCAATAAAATCACTCATTCTCTCATTCTTCGGTAAGCTTGACAGATATGGAATTTCGAAGATATCTCTGTGTCTCTTTCATGCTGCTCTTCTCATTAGCATAACCTAGAAGTTTGCCAATCTTCTGTGCTTCTCGGTCAGTTTTTGCCTAATTCCGTTTCCTATGTTTCCCGAAAAAGTCTATTCGTTATTTCGTCTAGTTAGGAGGCTTCTCGTGCACACGGTTTTCTTAAAATTTCCCTCCTTTTAACACACGTATATAATATTTTGTGTTACATAAGCTATTTACATTATTTAGAATTAATTAAATTCGCTTCACAGTCACTATTATTTCCTAACTGTTCCTTTTTGCTTCATTAGGGGGTAGATGTTCCCAATACAATTTCAACCGATTTTAATTATTCATGGCGCTCTTTAACTGGTACGGTATTCTTAGCGTCCCGTTATTCGGCGTGAGAGACCAGAAATTTTTCTCAGAGGCTTCTTTATCAGGCTTGAGATTGTTTACGTGCTGTAAATCTACAACACGTGTCCACAGCTTTACTTTCCTTCTTAAGGAAGCCATACTAAGCATTTTTACGCCCGAAAAAAAACATCGCCAGGTTTGAACCGGCAACCTCGGCAACTGAAGACTAGCGTGATACCCCTAGAGCTCGGAGGGTGACTTACAACTTCAATTTACCATGTTATCACCCTTTCCTGTTTAATTCCGGGTTCCGATGTCTTTCCTTCTCTCATGTCTTATCTTATCGTCACTTACATAATGCATTTTCGAAATTTCCTTAGGTCATAGCAAGACCTGTTTATTTGACGTTAGGAGATCCTCAGTGCTTTTCTTTTGGCTGGATATGCAACGAAAGAGGGTTAAAACACGGAATACGTGTGACAGAACATAAAAATGTACAGAGATGGGTAGTGTAAGTTAGTTATATTCGTGTATATGAGAGACGGCATAATAAATCACTATGTAATAGTGATTTATTTATATACATGAGGCGGTTTTTAGGGAGGGAGGTTTCGCCTTGTCTAGTGAATAAAATATTGCACTGATCCGAGCTGGCATGTTTTAATGCAAGTACGCCGGCCTTTCTATTTTGGCGTCACTGCGGGTCTATAGCTCATCCTATGCAACAATATAAGGTATGGAAGCCTACACGTTACCTATATTTGTAAGTGCAATGTTTGACAATAAATTTGTTGTCACACGGGAATGCTGAGCAACATTTTAATGAAGGTTAGGTTAACTTATATTTTCAAATATTTATTACATTTAAAAGCCTATGGCTATTAAAAGGGGGTGTGTAAGCCTTTTCGATGTAGAGTTATTTTGTATTCCTGATCTAATACACAATATTCAGTTATTTTTAATGCGTGTTGTTTAACTTAACAATTAAATTTTAAACAAGAAATTCTGTTTCATTGTTTAACTTTAAATGTATATGGCGCTATTATAAGTTTGCTTTTGAAGAATATCATTAAGAAACTGGAGCTGTACTTCGAATACAGAAGAACCTATATTTAAGACCACGTTAATGAAATGTCGTTTATACCTTTGCTTTCGTAGTTGATAACAGCTCAATATCTCCTTTTCCGACAGTGAAAGATTTCCATTAACAGGAGTTTCATGCAATGAAAGAAAGAAAGAAAGAAAGAAAAAAAGAAGATATCTAATAATTGTTTCTCGGCATCTATTGTGTAGGTATATGCTCTAAGTGCAATGACTAGATCATATATGGCTCGATACGCAGAAAGTGAAACTTAAATCATTAGAATTAAGGCTTCTATTATAAGCGTTTTAAGGCGATGAAGAATAGCAAAACCAAGGGAATTATTCTAAAGCTTATTACAATATTTTATTTTGTATTTTTGACTTTACAGCTCTGTCTTGTGTAAGCAACTTTATATAATGCACTTAAAGCTGTTCTACCTTCCTAATAATAGATCATGCAGCCATTTTAATGCTGTTTATTAGTGATCCCATGACTCGAATTTACAAATCTTTTTCTCCCATAGGATTTTTTCCTTTGGTTTAGGTTGTTTAACTATAAAACGTTGTAGCAAAGCAAAGGAATCTTTCATTATCACCAATTTTATAGGGCTCACACCCCCATAAGACGTTTTAGCTTCAGTAAATATTAAATTAGAAGCATAATTCATTCTATGCCCGTCTTCGAAAGTATTATAATTATTTTATTATTATAAGGTAAATTAGTTTAGTAGAAATCCACCCTCAACAAATATAATTAATTATCCAAAATGCTTTTGATTATTTTGGAGTTTAAAATAGTAACGCTCTTAATAATGGTTGCAACAATATGTAATATGAAATTTTATCTGTGTCCATAAACACAAAGGAGCTGCAACATTTGAAACCAAATTAATTAAATAATTATATACAAATCTGATGTGTTACCTACATACGCATAACAAACAGTAAATATAATAGTGAAGTATCCCTGCTTTAACTGACCTAAGTTTACTCCTATAGCTACGTTTGACATATTTCAACTTCCTAGATTAGAGTAGACTCATCAAGGCGAAAGTGTTTTGCCTGGCTAATTCGTTATATGGGCGCCAAAATACGCTGAGCATGTTTACACAAACGTCTTGCTTATTTCTGAAATGAATCAATTGCTTAGGGTTTTAATTTTATAAATGGGATAAATGGAATTGTAATACAAATTACATCATAGTTTTTGGATATCTTAAAAGTTACCTTGGTTTCATGTTTACAAACTAATTTTCCAGACAAAACATCTCCTAATAAATGCTAATGTCACATACATTTCCCGTTTGTCCTGAGACCCTGCTTAAAGAAAGAACGGCAATAATCAGTGTTCGTATTCACCTGTGCAAATGCCGGTTCTTTAAATTTGAAGGTCTTTTCTCCTCTGAAATTCTTGCACCTTCCCCTTCTTTGGCAGTCCATTAACTAAGATTGCTCGTTTCCCAAGTTGTCAATCGATAAGATCGTCAGTTGAAGTGCAGTTCTACGTTCTTTCACTTCAGAAAACAGCACATCCTGGATTTAATGCAACATTGGATATCTGAAAATACTTATGTACAGTTTACTTACAAGTATGTTTACAAAACGTTGCAACAAAAGCATAGTTTCTAGACATACATTAGCTGTGCTCTCGATATGATTGAAAGATTGAAAACATTCCTAATGGCTTTGGATGTAATGGAGCAGATTGGTTTTGATGCCCTTGGTTGACTTATATTATATGGCAAACGTAACATTAACATTTATGAGAGATGGAGTAAGAGCACTGTCTGATAAATAAGTACACACACTCAAAGGCATTTTTAAGAGTTCATACATAAACATAAGAACATATATCACAAAATAATACACAAATTTATGAGGCTTTTGCTTTAAAGATAACTGGCAAAACCAACACCATTCAGACAATGCTTTAAATGTGGATTTTCTTCTGTTTCCACTCTTCTTCTCTCGGTGCCTCTCCCTTACAAACTTTCATTCTCCAATCTCTCCCTTTGTCCCTCTGTCCGTGTCCACCTCATACACATACTAACAATCTTCATCTATACTTCGACTTGAAATAGCGTGGTGAGATATGTATATACATTGATACTAAATGGGTAGCCGAGGTAGTTAAGATATGGACTCGTGAACGGGGCCTCCGGTTCAAATCCCGCCAGAACCATCCACCTGGCTCAGGTTTCTTCCAGGTTTCCCTCAGTTCCTCATAACTGACAAATGCCGGGGCGATATCCTAAACGTTGGCCTGGAACTTGGTGCATTTCTTTCGGGTAATGCTTAATGCTTGTATCGGTGAAGAGTTGCTATTGGATCCTGGTGGATGGTGTGAAAGTTCTTGGAGATATGAATACTATTACAGCATTTACAGCACCGCTTACAGTTGCTATGCCAAGTTTATGTCGAGTATGCTAGAATTGATTTTTGGTGGTAAATTTTTTACTCGGCGATTGTTGTAGGTTATTGTATCCGTAACTCGCAGCAAAAGGTTTTAATAGTTTTTTATTTTGTCCATTGTGTTTTAAGATATTCTTAAAATTCCATTTGCTCGTAGTCGTAGCAGTGTTTAACCCTTTTTCAAGGTTTTCTGTGTTTGGAAGGTAAGATAATTGTTATGCAAATAAAAATTGAGATAAGTAAGCTTTCAATATTATGTGTTTTATTCTGTTAAATCAACGCTTTTTGACGAACAAATTGTAAGAACTAAAGCGAAGATTTACTTACATACATTTACTTTAAATACTTTGCGGGCTTACTTTACATTATGATAATTACGCACTTGTTCCTCCTCCTTGAGAATTTTAGATATTTTACGTAGTAAATTTATATACTTCTTGCACTTTTCATGCAAACTATGTGTGAAAGTTTTATTAACAATTCCAATAATGCAATCTTGTTTTTTTAGCCATGTCTGCTTGTTATCGAGCGTAAAACAAAACACATACTAGAATAATTGTTACATAGAATAAATAATATATTCATAAGATTGGCATATTTACGATCATATATTTTTATTGCAATTACAATATTCTTATTCTGAAGTCAATCTTTTTCGATTAACCCGTTTTTTTAATGTCGCAACTATTTTTGAGATTTTGTTCTAGTCAACGTGAAAATGGGATATACATTAAATGAACGACTCTTCCTTTTAATTCAATACTGGATTAAGAATTCAATTACAGCTACTCAAAGGGCACACTAGAGAGAATTTGGTATTCGGAATACTCCCCACAGAAACACAATACTGGGACTGGTAAACAAATTGGAAACAACTGGATCTTTGGTGAGCGAAAAAGGCAAAACTCGTTCATCTAGGTTTCCCACGGTTGTTGTTGATGTAAGAGCACAACTGGATCAGTCATCCATAAGACCATTATGACGTTTTTCGCAGAAGACAGGGTAAAGCTACTCAATGTGTCAGAGAGTTGTGAAAAGTGCAGGTTGTCCATCAGCTACAGGAACCAAATAAGGATAGACGACTGAATTATTGTCGTTGGTTTCAGGCATTCATTGTGCAAAATTCTGCCATATTGTCCATCACATGGTTCACAGATGAAGCATGGTTCCATTTATCCGGAAATGTGAACTCAAATAACTCAGGCTATTGGGCCAGCGGAAATGCACATGTTGTTCATGAAGCACGTATGCACCCGGTTAAAACCGGAGTTTGTTGCACAATATCCACACAGAGAATAGTGGGACCAATTTGTTTTTTTAAAAACAATGGGAAGACTGCAGAGAGCTGACGGATTTTTATAGAGTTTGCTGAGCAACTAGATGATGTAGAGCTGAGTTAAGGATATTTTCAGCAGGACGGCGCTACATGCCATACATCAAATGAATCTGTGGCACTAATTGCAAGTTTCATGGACACCGGATAATTTCCAAGAACCTGTGGCTACCGAGAACTCCAGATTTGACATCGCCGGATTTCTTTCTATGGGGTTACTTAAAAGACAGGGCTTATGCCACACGTCCCCAGACATTGGACGATCTGAAGCACAACATTAGACAGGAGATTCAAGCTATTGACAACAAAGTTTTCCAACTAGTGGTTAGTAACATGGAATGACGTGTTGAGTTGTGCCTTATGCATGATGAAGGACATTTTTAACATTTGCTATAGAGTTAAATAATCTCCCAAAATTCCTCTGCACTTCAGGCATAACTCGTTTCGAATAAATGTGTCAGTTCTTCATAAATCACCCTTTAGTAACAAATACATTTCTATTAACTATTTGAAATAATTCAATGTTCAAGTCAAAGTTTACTACATGATGGTGTTTTAAAACAGTAATACACTAATAATTGTGATATATAATGTATACATAAATATACATGTATGAAATTTCTTTATTCACACCATTGGACTTCTGTTTTAGCATTTTTAGCAATCTTTATAATAATTTTACTAAATAAGTGCTTTAAACTTTTCCTTCCATAATTTAATTTCCCATTTATCATTTCCAATATCAAGATTATCTCGCCTATGGCAGTATGAACTAGGAGCAGGCGTTATAATACCATAGAATTAAATACGCGTTGATTATAACTTAAACAACTTATACATTCGAAAATATTTGTCACTGATAAGGCACCTGTTTCACATTCTCTTATATGCGAGTGCTTTTTCTTCAATAACATTACAATTGATTTTTTTAAAGTATTAGGACTAATGTTTAGCCCATGCCAACCACTTTGGATCTTTTATTAGGCTTCACGTAGCTTTAAAGACATATGCATGTTTTAGCTGGTAAATAGGGTTTGTCTTCCTAAAATAAAACAATCAAGCGAAATTAAAGAAGTGAAGTTTTTCCAATTCTTTAAAATCGCGTTGCACATTTTTATTGAATTCATTTATTGTTCGAGGGCCGCTGCTACTACACGCATTCATTTTCATAAATCTGTGAATATTTTCGAATCTTTTGATTAGTTACAGTGGTTGTTTTAGTTTAAAAAACAACTCCTCCAAAAAAGAACATATGGTGTAGTCAGTCAACTCGACATTCCCAAACACACACTCTGAAATATATCTTCTCATGGCATAACCAGATTACAATCCCCTGCAGTAACCTAACCGTTTGTATTATGGTTTCATTTCACTTCCAATGGTACGAAATAAGAAAACAACGTTTTTAGATTCTGCTACCGAGTTACATTTAAAGGATGTTGCGGTGACACTCATAATAGGTAAGATTTCGAGAACAAAACGAGTCTCATATCTTCTGAGCATATGTAGTGTCCTACAGGAGGTTCTTGCATACTTCATACATATTTTTCTCGCCCAAACTGCTCGGTATCCAGCCCTAAAACAACACAGATATTCTTTAACATCTTGCATTCCATAGGGAACGTCAATAATTTACAAGAGGCACTATTTATATTTTGAGTTTTGGCAACCCTGAATGTTTTAGGTGCCATCTGACCTTTCCAAAGGTAAGTTTGACATTTTTGACCACAATCTGCTTCAAACATTTTGTCAGTAGAGCGTTATTTGTTTTGTTTACACTAACTTGAAAATTGTGTGTGAACAAAAACTGGAATTAACTCGTGAAAATGTTCGTGCAATTATTTATTACGACTTTCGACGTGGATTATCAAGACAAGATGGCATCGATCAACTAACTTTCACATTTGGCGACGAAGCTCCATCCTTTGCCACTGTGAAACGTTGGTATAACGAACTTAATCGTGGCCACCGTTCGCTCAATGATGAAGTTCGTGAAGTTCGTCCAAAATCAGTTGTTGTGCCAGAAAACATTGATGCTGTGCAAAACCTAATAATTAAATATCGTCATCCTACATATTATGAGATTGAGGCAACCCTAGGCATTAGTTCCATCAGCATATATAAACTTTGCATGATTATTTATCCGTGAAAAAGTTTTGCTCTCGTTGGATCCCATACAATTTGGCGCAACCGTAAAAAGATGCTCGTATCGATTGGTGTAAAAAATGCTTAAGAAATACAATGGCGGTGCATCAAAAGACGTATATAAGATTTTAACAGATGACGAATCATGGATCTATACGTATGAGCCGGAACGAAAACAGCAATCGACTGTATGGGTGTTTCAAGATGAAGCAAATCCAACAAAAGTTGTTCAGACTCGAAGCACTTCGAAGCAAATGGTCGCCTGCTTTTTCAGCAAAACTGGCCATGTGGCAACAGTGCCTTTAGAGGAACGTAAGACGGTCAATGCCGAGTGGTACATAACCATTTGTTTGCCGGAAGTCTTCGGTGAAGTAAGGAAAACCAACAACAGTAGGACCATTGTTCATCAAGGCAATGCGAACGCACACACATCTCGTCTAACAACAGAGTATTTGAAGGCTCAAAAAATGGAATTGATTGGTCATCCGCCATACAGTCCTGATTTGGCAACCAATGGCTTCTTTTTGTTCACGAACATCAAGAATAAATTGCGTTGACAACGAATTTCTTTGGCAGATGAAGCCGTTGATGCCTTTAAAAACCATATTTTGGAGGTGTTTCAAGAAGACTGGAATAAATGCTTTGACAAATACTTTGAATGGATGCAAAAGTTTATTGATCATAAAGGAGAATATTTTGATAAACAATAAAGCAATTTTCAATCAGAAATTACTTTTCTTTAATTATTAGGATTAACATATAAATATACTTACGCGTAGACGATATGCCCTGTTTGAGAGTATCGTGTTAAAACATTCGCGGTTGGCATTTTGCTGTGCAAACACTAGGCAAAACAAGCCGTGATCATCTGTTGTGTATTGCTTCTTAGCTGCTGTTTACGAGGCATTGGTAACATGTTAAGAAAGTCTATTTTATGTCAGTTAGGAAATTAATAAATCTAATTGTACTATACCAATCCCTCATTTGGCGACTATTCCAGCTGTTTATTTCGATAGCTCTGCCAGCTATAGCGGTATCTATATTGCATTATATTTTTTGTTGCATCCTAATTTTGTAACATTTGGCCATTCTTTCGTTTTATGCTCTTTATATTACCAACAGCGTTGCAAGTATTGCTTATAATAATTTGCCGTTAAGGATAGAGAGTAGATAAAAGAATAAAATTTTATATGGGTTCTTTGTAGAAAACTATAAAAATAAACGATAATGGGAAAGAATTTTTGCAGATCATAGTTTTGTTCTTAAAATGTAGATGGTTAACTGCTGATAATATGGAGATTCTAATCCATACTCCATTAAACCTTTTGTTTTACTTGTTAGTGAATTTTAATCCAATAATGCACATCCACGGATAGTAAACAGAATTTATTTCACTGTAGCATCATTTAAGGCTTTAAGGGAATAAAATACAATCTTGTTAAACTTGTGTATAATATATACGTTATGCCAAGCTGCCCCTGTTTTCGGATAAATATTTCAACTACACAACCTAATGTTTGTATGTCATTGTTAGGATATCGCGGTAGGATATGCTTTGAGAGTAAATTATTTTTCTCCGACATTCTGTGGATTAAGAAGCCATGCTGCGCCTGATTGGCTGAGGTTAACCACATCACCCAGGCAGACAGCATGGAGCGGCCTCCAGTAACTAGAGCATACAGCACTGCAAGTGGGACACAATGGGGCTCCGTTTGGTTCTAACGTGACTCCTGGGAGCAAAGATGAGGCGGATACCTGAAGGGCGATTAAATCTGGATGAGGATCTACGCTAGTAAGGACAGAGTACCTAATGATTCTCTATGAAGCCCATCCTGGCGCCGGCTACCACTGCCTAATCCCCGTGTCACCTGGAGGTCCCCTCCTAGGAAGAGAGCACCAGCAGGCCCGCCAAAAACCAGAGTGAAATATTTTTCCATGGCGTAAATTTCTGTTGCAACCCACCAATCGCCGTCGACTGGTCATTCAACCCTGAAACCAATGAACGTAAACTATGGAGAGAGGAAATGTGGGTAGAAAGGTCGTGGTAGAAGGGAAATCCCCTAGCATTCACCTACCGACCCGAGGAAACCACGAAAGTACTCACGATCAGAGGAGCCCGCCCAAAGGGATTACAACCGTAAACCTTTCGAATGCTAACCTCACAGGTTACCGCGGAGTCTTCTCGTTTGCTATATCAGCTAAGCGAGCCATTGCTAGGTCAGTGTTGTAAGAATTTGTGTCAGAAACACGGAGCAGTAAAGCTGTATGGTGTTGTCCTCGGCGATAGTTTTGGTTTTTGGCCTTCCCTGTTTCTACCTGCACTCATAAAGAGTTTCTCAACAAGTTTTAAAATTGTTATAGGATAAGTAATATCTTATAGATGATAATCTAAAATAAATTATGTCAAAAAAGTAGTATCCCTAAGCACTTCAATCCCTACCGTCGTATCTCTATGATCGCGGGATCGAGACCCGGATTTCATTACTTATTTTTAGCAGGTAAGTTATTAGGGTGTGAAGACAAGGTAGAGATTGGCAAGCGATGCTTAGGTCCTTGAAGTAATAAGGCTTGTTAAACAATAAGGCATTACTATTGAGGTCAAGTATAATTGGCATAGTGCCAAGACCGACCATCCCGTTATGTCGCCGAATACAATGACCACAAGCACCATATTCACGTCTACTAAGTACAACCGTGGACAAAAGACGAGTTCTCCACAGATTCCATGTGACGATCGGAGAGTTTCGTGGACAGAAACATCAGGAAGAAATCAACACTCTTCCTGGCCACATCGCACTTTTTACCATTTCTAGGGTATTTAATAACGTTATGACAGCATTTATTGGCTGGTACTGTCACTTGTAGGTGCGATCACGTTCTGTGCTTTGTATCGTACCAATAAGCATACCTATCTAGTTATGTAAACAAATTGGCTTATCACGAATAGTTATAGGTGAGGAATTGCCACCTCCCTCAACTAGAAAGAGAAGGAGAGGTAAGTTGTGTCTCATTTTAATATGTTGGAAACCGTTATTTTCCATCTTTTGCGAGCTTTATCGCGCATTCACAGGAAATGCCTGTTAGGAAATGTTGTTGAAAGTTATCAGTTCTCCATATGTTAGCATTTTTGTCCTCAAACGTTAGTAGTGGGACCTCATAATAAATTAAATTTTTTTAGCTTAGTGGTTAAGACAGCCACTATAATGATAGGTTCTCTGGATCGTGCCATTCAACTTTCCTTGTTTGAAGTTTTCTTTTTTTTCTGTTTCATCCTCTACTCTTCATTTCCGTAAAATATATTCCTTATATTTATTCTTTCTTATATACCCAAACTAATGGGAAAACACCCTTTGGTGTTTTTCATAAAAAGTATCGTCACAAGGAGGCCAAAAAGCAGCTTTCCTTACGCCATTGAAGATAAGTCGCTATAGATACATATTTATGATGAAAATGATTGTTTTACTTCAGACATTATTTAACACGTTCAACCGTTTGTCTAACATGCAATTATGTGTTACAATACTTTACGATAGAAAATGCTATCTAGTGCACACAGTGTTAAAAACACTAAGGAATAAAGTACGGTAGTTTTGGTAGAGGACATAAATGCTTAGTAAATGGTAAATTACTGGTAGTATTGTTAGCCTTGGTAGGGAAAGGAACATAACACAAAATAAAGCGAATTCATTGAGAAATTAATGTGAAATACAAACACAATGATCACCAAAATGCGTTCATTAATTTGGCCACTGAGATCAAAATAAAAATTTGTACTTTTCTGTTCAAAATAACTTTGCTCGTGATCGATCAGCGTCTTCGATCTGAACTGTAGTATACTCAGCGAAGATTCCAAAGTTTTTGAAGACACAGATTCACTGTTATTCATAAAACGTAAGTTTCGGTTGCTGCAGGAAAAAGTGTGTTTCTAATTTTACATGGATTCTCCCATGCGCCGAACAATTGCGCTGTTGATGGTGGTGCATTGAGAAGTTTGCAGGCAAGATAGCTCAGCGGCTGACTGCTGTGCGGTCCTTTCCACCAGGTATAAGCTGAAGTTTGTTTAGCAGCAGCCAGCATACCATTTGAGGAGAAGAAACAATCGCAAACTCTGAGTTCAGTGACATTAGCCAGCATACATACTCTCTTATATCCCAATAATTGAAACAAAAGGTAGAACTGCAATGCATGGTTTTCATATTCAGCATTCAGACTAGTGCCTTTATACTGTGGATCTAATGGATTAGACGCAGCAAGTGTAGGCTTGCAGGTGAATTTCGTTCCGTTTGTAATTGCAGATGTAATACATACCTGGTATTCTGGAGATAGCATTGAGATATGGTCCACCTCTATATGCAATTTTAGTAAGGTGATGATGCACATCTGACAATAGGGCTTGTCTGCCTCAAGTTGGGTGATGGCAGTAGACACTCGTCGTAGTAAGCGACTTGTTTGCAAATTTATCCCATGTGTCCTTTAACACAGCACTTCTTACTGTGTATCGTAACGGATTGAAGGAGAAACAATTGTTCTTGTCAGACCCTCAAAACTTATTAAAGTTCCAGCCGAACGAGTGGGTGAGGGAAGTTTCAAATTTACAGGCGAATTCCAGTAATTTTCTTTCTGCTTCGCTTCCAACGGTGCATGAGGTGCATGACTGAATTTGAATGCTTTGATTATTTTGTTACTGAATTGGAATAGCTCCTGGAGTACAGGTACAACCATGATGTCCGTGATGAGGAGATCGGTGCTATAAGCAGCACATCCTACACATGATATATACATGTACTTTTCTTCCAATATTCTCCAGGCAACATGAATATTTCTTGCATTGTCGGTGATCACCGCTATGAACCTTTCGTGAATCTCTTGAATTACTGTGATAAGGCTTGAGGCAATAAATTTTGCTACTTCTCTGCACTCACCAGGATTTTCTTGAAGAAAATTGGTTGTGGTGTCTTGACAATGAAATTAATCACTTGGTGTCCGAACACATGTCATCCATCAAAAATTAAAGTGAGAACATTTCATCGTTTAATTTTATCGGTAACAGCGTCTACGCTTTGACATTCAGCGTTGAGTAACTTTGTATCTATAGCATGGTGGTTAGGTGTCATGGCATGGCATAGTCATGACGAATTGAATGAACATCTTTTCTACAGTATTGGGTCTCTAACATTGCTAACGAGGCTCCTGAAGCATAAACAGTTAAAGCGACAACTTCGCCTATGTCTCTATCTGAAACTGATGTAGAAGTGCACCATGAAACTGATGATGTTCGAGAGACTGGATTACTCATCAGGCAAAGTCGCAGATATAGTAGACATCGACGTTTCATTATGTCTCAGGAGCGGTCCTCAGAGTTTGTCCCTGTAAAGTTTCCTGAGCCACACGTTTGATAGATTGTGGGCAGAGTCTGCACTTCTGAAGATGATTTCGTAGACGGGTAGCCACTTGTAAGTGGCTTCTGTCTTGTTTCGATGGTCTTTGTATTGTACAATTCCCACACTTGCAAACGATGGCGCATGCTAAAAAAGCTGGTCCATACTGATGTTCCGTCAACCGGCCCTTAATATAGCTTCACTCAGTTTATAGAAAGTTCAATGCTTCAGGTTTCTAGAGGAACCTAGTAAACCACTGAACTCAAACATAAACAAAGCGATCGATATGAGTTAGCGCCCAATACAACATACCTAACGCACAGTAACGCGGATAGGATCTTAACTGACCAATTCTGCGAGCAAAACTACCGTAGCCTACACTTACTAATGATAGTCTACGGCAGCCTACGGTAATTTTACAACAATAAAAAGTAATGGAATTAATTGTTCTTCCAGACAAGCCGTGCGTTGGACAGTGTTGGAAAGGTAGAATCGGGCGGCTGAAAAATTCAGTGCTTTAGCCAGGATTTGAACCGGGAGATCCGTGGTTCAAATCCCGCCCATGTCATTGAATTTTTCAGTCGCCTGATTATACCTTTCCAAGAAAAATAATGTTAAAACTCAATTGAAATGAAGCTATTTGATGAAAACGTGGCGTTTTTCTGATTTTTATAACTAATAGTATACTGCAAATATTTATAAATAATTGATTGAATAAATTAACATATAGTAATGTACATAATAACTCACAATGTGACTTTCGTACTTTCAGTATAACTAATACAGGCGTTCAACCATGCTGGTTAGGTCTACGAGAGTTTGAACAATTACTTCTCTTTGTAAAATTGTAGCATCCAAATTATGGAAGGAAGGTAAACGTTTTTAACGTGCGGAGAAAGTGAATTTCCTTAATTTTTTTTATTTATGGACGCTCTTTAACTGTTCTGGTCCTTAGCGTCCCACTATATATTGGGCGTGAAATACCGGTAATTTTGCTCAGAGGCCTCTTTTTGAGGCTTCAGATTGCTTTACTTGCCGTAAATCTACGACACGGGACCTGCGGCTTTAGTTCCCTTCCGAAGGAAGCCATGCTAATGATTTTTACGCCCGAAAAATCCACCGCCCTGCGCCAGGTTTGAACCCGCAACCTCAGGAACTAGAGAACATGGTAACCGCTATACTATGGAAGAAGGAAAGGATTTGCAGTTTGCATGTTTTGATGTTTTTCCAGAGCTTTCATTTGGTTGCATATCTATGTTTTTGTGAATTTAAGGAGTTTTTCAACCTTTTTAATGAATTTTTAGAGTTTCTTTGTTTGCATTTGGTGGAGTATTTTGTGTTTAGTACAATGCCTGAAGTTGCGGCGAGGATGGGATTTGATCTGGTGGAGAGAAAAAGGTGTCAAAGGTGGGGAATTATCAACGTTTTTCGTGAGCTTCCTCATTAACAACTGCGTTTTTACGACGTCATTAATTTTTCCCCCATCAGATCAAATGTTCACCGCCATTTCAGATACAAGCGTAATGCCAAAGCAGATTGCCCTACCTGGTGCATACAAGATAGTTTTGTGGGCACCATACATAACATTTTCAAGAATTTTAAGCCTAACTGTGGAAGAGCGGCAGAGAAGGTGAAATGTGATGTGATTTCTTCTTTCTGCATACTCAAAATGATAACCTTTTGTCCTTTAACTTGCTGCTGGAATTGTTGAAATTGGAGGCGAATACTTTCTTGAGTCACGTAAATAAAAGCTTCATAACATGTGTGCGAGGAACTCTCATGGAGGCAACAATATCCCACATTGTATTCTTCTATACAAATAAAATGCATTACTTCAGGGGAAAATCAAACAGGCACGACTAGCTGTCCCCAAATAAAATTAAAAACAAGTATGGTATCACATCTCCTTAGAACAAGTAAGCTATAGCCCCCTGCCACCAAAGAGGCGCCAACGGATATCTTGAGACACACCCTATTAAGCCTTTACAGACGATCAGAAATTGTAACACCTGTGTTCACAACTGTAGAATGGTCTCTATCCTGTGAGCGCAATGGTCACCTAATAAGAGCGTTTCTCGGTGGTGACGCTTATAAGCTACTGCAAAGAAAGCACGGAAAAACATTTTGTGGGACAAGAGGTCAAGAAGGTACTTCTTGCTCTTAAGCTCCTCGGTTCAAATCTCGACCAACTATTGTTATTTTTATATTCCTAATTTTATGAATGAATTTTTAGAACATAATATTGCATTAACATAACTTTAGCATTTTAAGTTTCTGGCATATCTGCACGCAAAACGCAATTCTACTAAAACCTTCGTTTTAAATAACTAAAGGAATGAATGCAAATAGACTATTATCTTCTAAAACTAAAATATATCAAAATTAATATCGAGTTTCTGAAGCCTGAGCACGTATAACTGCCCTTATTTTCGGCTTATAGACGAAATTAAATCCCTGTACTAATGTTATAGAAACTGCAACAACCCAGACTTTTTTAATATGTGCCCAGAATCTAGGACGAATTCAACAATTCCATCACGATATCTTATCCTCACAGAGGGAATCAAAATATTCTCAAGTATTACCGTGTATTGCGCATGTTCAGTGTGTCGTCAAGTTGCCACATCACACACCTAGAACGTCCCTTGATACCCAACAAGATACAGATACGAGACAATGATGAAATTATGAAGCCCGTATTTTGCATCGTGGTAATTATTCTATGTGATCTTTACCAAATGTCGTGTATGAAATGGAGTATATCGAAAATAAGTAGTCAGTGTGCATGTATTAAACATTATTAGCAGAAGAAAAAAGTGTTTTCTAAATGCGGAAATCGAACCTGCGTAACCATAGAAGTAATCAGCGCTTTGCCACAACGCTACAAACAATACTCATGGAAGGTAGCATGCTTAATAATACTGTACAGCAATTTGCTGCAGCGGCTACACAACTGTATTGCGTATAGTTTAAACAATGTAGGACATAGAAAAAATTGGCGTTCAAACATGACTCACTTTTTTTGTCCACTGGTCTACATAGAGTAATGAAAAATGAGGCAGTATTTTAATGCCTAAATAATATTTATTGTGTTTTTATTATAATTAAGTTCAATAACAGCCCACCTTGAAAACAGTATGTATATAATTGTTATTTATATTGTATGTAAAATCAGTGTAAATACTTAATTTTATTGTAAATGTATTTATTAGTGATATATAAATGTTTATATACTCAAATAGTGAAAAAGCTCTGAGAATAATATGTTTTGGGATGTTAATAATCAGGTTATAATGTAAATTTTGTGACAATAATGTATCTGGAAATTTAAAAAAAATACTGGTCATGAATAGATCGGTAATAACGTAATTTCGCTTACAGTTTGGAATTAGCCAATCAACAGTAAATAAAGGTTTTAATTTGAATACTTAAATTCTATTGGGCTAGAATTATCCAATAAGAAACTGGCATTACCAAAGCTATAAGATTTTTACCGTTGGGTTTAGTCAGTCGCGGGCAAGATGTTATATAGATCAGACGTAAAAGTCGCGGGTAAGATGTAAAGTACGGATGGTAAAATTGTGTTCCCCGCCAGAATATATAATATATAATATATATAGTGCTCACAGTTTTTCTTTTATAAGGAGTTGTGTTTATAAATGCGCAAGTATAAAGAGAAATAAAAACAAGTGAAATTAAAAAAGTAAATTTTGTGACGTATTTTATCTTTTGTCTTATCACAACCCTACAATAACTTGTGTTTCTATAGTGCGAATGAAGGCAGCCGAGGCAAATAACTTTAATAATATTACGTAAAAACAAGCATCAACTTCACTATAAAGTTTTGGTGTCCCAAGCATCAAACAACAACAAAGTGTATCTTCATTACGTAACCTAAATACATTTTAAAGTGATGCACATACGTCACATTCTCACATCTCATATCCAGCATCCGCTAAATAACTTTTTTAAAGTTGGCAACAAACATAATTCTTCAAATTACAACTGTGGGCAAACTCCACCTAACAACTGCCATCATCATAACTTCCGCAAACCGGCTCCCAAACTTTACGCAAGTTAAAAAAAGCCTCCCGCAAATTGACGCCACAACGTGGAACCATCAACTTTTACCTCCCGCAAATTGGTCTCCAAAGCGTGGGGCTTAAAATACATATCACAAATTGAAGAATAAATATTTCTTCAAAAAACATTTAAAATGTACTTCTTATAAAGTTTCCTCTCTGGGTCTTCTATCATAGATAACCATAGAGTATGTCTAGCAAACCACTACTCCCAACTGGAGAGTTGCTTTGAATTGGCCCCTTCTGCAATAAACTTGAGCTCATGTGGGTCTTTTGGGAGTGGTGGATTAACTTGGCAACAAAGATGATACATCCTAACGATTTACTTACCTCTTTGCAGATAATAAGCATTAGTAACATCTGGCAATTTAAAATGTAATAGTGAAGCGTGCTCGAAGAGAGCAAAGGAAAGTAAAATATTACCAAGGAAGTTCAGCAATAAAATATATAGGTATCAACAGTATTAAAAGACATACATGAATATAACCAGCATTATAAGCCTTTCCTAAGAGATTTCTTCCTTCATTATTAGTTTCTTTAATTTCTATTCCACATATATCAAGTTTTGATAATGCTATTTCTTTGTCATCATATTTAACCACAGATATTACTATACGATCTGTAAAGGAAGTTGTTTGTATCCTTATCTCTCCGGTCTAAATCCAAATCAAATTGTTTACAAACTTACGACTACGTGTTGTTAAGGATTATTTCGTCAGGAAGAAATGTAACTCAAGGGCTATCAATGAGCATTTCTAGGTCATCTGTGTGCAGCACCATTCTTGTATGATCAATAGAAATCCCTTTCGCAGTTCTCTGATGCGGGAAATAAAGTTTCTGGAAGTCATATTTCATGGATCCCAGTGTCACCAGGTCCGTTAATCTAGGTTGTTCTTGAAATCTCTAGAGAGCGCCTAAGGCAGTGCAAGTACATAGTATAATGCGAAGGATGGGGATGCATTCCCTTCGTTCTGTTTCACACATGACGTCACCGGGAGCTCGCTTTTTCCGCTCTTCTCTTGTAGCACCAAAGAGTTTTATCATCTCGGGTGGAAAAGATTTCAGCAACGCGCTCCAGCGACAATCAGAGGAACTCTTGTCATTGCTACTGCAGAAAAATGCTTTTCTATGAAAAATATACTTGTGTGTATGCTACAATATTTGTGGGATCAAAGAGCGGAATGCTTTGTTACTGAAAGCCAACAAACAAAGCAATAGCCAGAAATATCTGCTTCCAATGAATATTTTATGCGTTACTTGGAACGACCATGTAATAACCTTTTTAGCCAAACGACGGTGAAATAGAATTAACAGGAACAACCAAATTAATAATAATATTAATAATAATAATAATAGTTATAACAATAGATGGTCCGTGAATTTCTTGCACTCCTTGTATACGTTGTGTAATATGCAGTTAATATTGATTTTCCTGTTGCTTCTACGATAATTAGTTTCTCATATACAGCGTATCAAAGAGCAAGTTCTGTTTAAGATACTGAATTTTAAACGTCTATGCTTCTGTATTTGAAGCTGTTTAGTTATACTTAGACTTTTATTACTATAAATAAACTGCTAAATTAAGTAATTAATTGACATAACAATTGTTATAACGACACAATCAACTAAAAATTAAACGCTTAAAATTCTGAAGTATTAAAATAAATAGTTTAAAATTATACTGCCTTCTTGATATAAATATAGGTTACACAAAACCAGATTACTGAAACAAGCAGAAAGCTTTCTCATCTATGTATGGGTTCATTTCTACTGATCGACGTATTGAATTGGAGGTCTGCTAGCAAATCAGAAATACCAAATTTTTACGCAGTCGTGGTTTATAATTTGTTACTATGTTTTTGTTGCTGTCAATGAGATTTTGCACGTTTATTCGTGAATATATATCTAATGTTTCCATAATACTAGCCCTATTTCTAAATCCAGTCCTAGCAAAGAAATAAACATTACAGCCAGTGCAGTATCATTAGGATTTCATTCTGCCAGTAGTTAGTGGAATATGTAAAACTATAACGTTGGCATCTTCCTTGACTCGTGCATAATTTACTTTTTCCTGGTAAATCAGGAACTTTACTGAAGAAAGTAGATGTTTGTGTCAATTATCTTTTTTGTTCTTTTCTTATATACGGAAAATAAATAAAGATACTGATATGGTATTGGACTACGGTTCTATAATGTTTCTTTATTACTGGAAGTCAACTTATTATCTTTTTTTATAAAATACGATATTAATATTTATATAAAGGCAAAGAATTCTTGAGTCTTTAATGAGAATTTTTCTTTCTTAGTGAAGAATAAGTTTCCTGAGAGTTCCTCTTCGAGCTCTTAAGCTTCCCAAAACAAATCGTATGCGGAGAAACGTGTTTTCCAGAGCATTTAAGCTGACAGCAGTGCTGGAAGAAGGGAAACCTCATTTAGTTTCGGCATTGCTAGACCAATGGAAGGACCAAGTCTACAAATGGTCACAAGGGCTCCGACATGTTTATTCTGCTCGAATACACACCCACTTTACAGAGTTGAGACCCGCTCATGTACTCAAGTTGAAAATTCATGCACGGTTTGATGCCTGCGATTTACCCTCTCTACTCGCACCTTAATTTCTTCCATGGTTTGAAAGTGATTGGAGTGTGATGTACCTGCTACAATCAGTCCGGTATGAGAGAAAATGTACATTTTCATTTAAAAACTTTCGTAACCTCAAGAGTTAGTCATGTGATGTGTAAACGATATCATATGAGATATTTAAATATCTCTATGCGTGTTTTCCGCCTGCCGTTTTCCCAGGATGAGCTCCACTTTCCTCGTGTTATTCTCCTCCGAAGTGTGTGAGCCCACTGAATTCACTTTTTTCTCCCTTGTAGGAAAAGTTGGCGAGTTCACAACCTCTCTGAACCTAAAAATGAAACTTTGTTATTTCGAGAGTCTGAGTAAAGCAAAATAAAAATCAGCCTTATATATATGAGAGGAATATTTTTGTGGTGAAAGCTTAGTGTGAGCAGCGGTGGTTTATATTCCAGTGATGCCATACTGAGCCATTTACTTTACGCAAAGAGCGTCATTTTGGATTAAAGATTCTCGGGTTTTATTTTAAATGCGTGTGTCACATATTAAACTGCTTCAGATAAATTACTTTCGATAGCATAATTATAATTAATATATGTGAATGGAAATATAAATAAGGCGACCTTATTCGAACCTTGGTTTCTGTACGTAAGCTTGCGAGTTCAACTCTGCACTGGGACATTAGCATTCAGATGTGCTTATTTAAAGCCGAATATTATGTAATAACTTTCCAGATACAAATCGGTACAAAATGTCTATATGGTAGTGATGCTGAATACATGCGGTACCACCATAAAGTATTGTTAGCAAGTATTGACGTTTATCTGTCATTTATGGAGCAAAAGCAGATCAGCTTAATTTCGTATTTTAAAGTCAAACATAAACGTATATAACAGTTTAACCAAATTTAATTTCTATGTAGTCATATTGATATATTACGGAAGTAGACATAAAATATAAGCTGCAGGATTTACATATTCCTACTTAAAAGCGGTAGCTATTCGCAGCATTGGAAAACCTTCACTTCCCATAAAGAATAAAAATGCAAAAATTCCAATAATTACTTACCCATTAGTCTCCCGAACACACTTAGCAAGCTACTTGAGCAAATAATCAATGAACGCCTAGAGAATACCTTATTAAAGAAATATTTTCATACAAGAAAAATTTGTTTTCAGAGCCAAAGCTCTAAAACTATACACTTCTCCGAAAACTGGATAGCTTACTCGCGTCTTAGTACTAGAATTCAAAAAAGGCGCTTTTCCTAGATATCGAATGTGGCTTCGAAGAAGTCTGCTATCAAGGACTACTCCGTAGACTGCAGCAAGTCTGCTGCATGACTCCATGTCAAAATAATTGCAAACCACGTCTGAGGGCGGCATTTTATTTCCTGTGTTAAAAAAATTTTCAATTAAGTTCGGCGTACCCCGAAAGAAGATTCTGAGGCTCCAATCTCTTCAACGTTTACATCAACGATTTACCAAAAACTCCTAACGTCAATCTCTACCTCTACGCTGATGACGGTGCTATCATTGCTCGGCCAGGAAAACCTCAATACATACACAACATACTTCAAACCGCATCTACAACCATGAAAACCTGGTTTTCAAATTGGCGTATAAAAATCAACAATGTCAGGAATAAAGTCTGGTTGGAATATCAACACCAGAGTAAACCACATATACCAAACGCACTCAACCCAACTCCAACTGTTCGACAAAAACCTTTATTGGTCCAACAAGGCATTATAATGGATGGATGGCTAGGAAACGGGCACATCAAAGACATCCGACGTAAGACACGAGGGCAATTTCGGAAACTCTCATCGCCTATTAACACTGTGGCCATCTTCATTCAAACTTGGCTTCATGCCTCTTATTGGTCCCATACTCACATATACCTATTCCAAAACCACGTACATAAAACCGTTCAATCGGTTTCAGAACATTACAGTGGTCCCCAAAATAGCACCAGCATACAAACCGCGTACTCATACGCTAGATGAATTCATTAAAATGCTTGCCACGTACCTGTACAGCAGACATCATAACACCTCTGGTAACAAACTTAGTTAACTATGTTCCGTGACGCATAAACCCACAGCCCCATTGCAATAATTGAAAGCTCTGTAGGCAACAATGACATCTCTATAGACGTCGCAATCGACTTTTCACACTGCGGTGACGAAACTAGGATTTTCCGCTCACTGCATAAACACTACTTCTATTACAGAACCACTATAATAAATTGAAAATCTCCCTGGAAGCTCGCGTTGCAGGATGAGTTTAAACAAGATACAACAAAACATTATGTCCTGCCATTGCATTTGCTTACACTGGCGTTTTCATGTTTACTCTGCAGGTAAGTTCGTGTACCAACCATTAGAATTGTACCATCTCCAGTAGCCTGTTTAACATTCGTCCCCACCCATACTCAACTAGGTACTTCATAAACATTGCATGCCAGCTAGCTACTAACATGTATCAACCGGAGTGCTAAGCAGAATCCGCTCACTAACAGCATGCACTTCTTACTAACCTGTAACCTCCTTTACTGCTGCCCTGCATGCTTAATTTACCAACCGCATGTGCATGAGGAGATCCTCATGCTCCTGCGGATGATCACCATTGGGGACAGTGTGTGTGAGTCCGTTCCTAAATAAGTCGTCACTACAGCAGTAACCAGCCGGGAGTTAATACTTTCCCTTAAAGATATCCAAAGGAGCTATGGGTGAAATATCAACTGGTTGTTCATCAACCTGATGATCTATCTAAAAGCTTGGAAACTAAGGTTTGCTGGATTTTTTAGTCAGCCTATTTGTAAACCTTGGTCCTTGTTTGCATTTTTTGTGTTCACATATGGTTTGAGTGTACCTAATCCAACTGCTTATGAATTCCTGTGACTTTTGACGAAAAAACTTTATGGCAATCACACAATTTTCTAGAAAGAGACCACTCGAAAAATTGGGTAATTTTCACACATAAAGGTCTATTATTTGACATGCTGATGCAGTACATCAAATGGTGTCGTCGTGGTGTAGGGGTTACCATGCTAGTCTCGAGATCGCGGGTTCAAATCCGGCGGTAGGCGATGGATTTTTTCTGACGTAAAAATTTTTAGCATGGCTTCCTTCGGAAGGGAAGTAAAGCCGGTGGGCCCGCGTCGTAGATTTACGGAATGTAAAAGAACCTGGAGTCTAATAAAGAGGCTTCTTAGTAAAAGTTAGCGGTCTATTGCGCCCAATATACAATGCGACGTTAAGGACTATAGCAGTTAAGAAACGTTAACAAATAAAACTCAGTTTAATTTAATGTATTTCTCTGCATTTCAGTGTATTAACAGCGAAAAACAAAAATGTTTTACTGCTAAAACGAAGAATGTGAACGTAAAGCCTTCAAGGGAAGAAATGAGGATAATCCAAGAGGTAACAACCTATTGATCTTAATAAATGTATACAAAAAAAAGGTGTGGGTAGGTAGGCTCGAGGCAAAGGCTAAATTGGGCACTTATAGTAAATTTCCTTCTTTTTACAGTATTAAACGGTTTTTATAGTATGCAGTGGATTTTATAGTCAATTTAGGGGCACTACTAGAGATATTTCAGCCACATTGAAGGTATTTTGGGCTCTGTAACAGATAGCTTTGGGGCACTGGGCATTTTGGCATAATTAGAAGGTATTTTGGAAAACTCTCACGGATAATTTAGGCATGGAGAAGGTATTTTGTGGCGTTCGGTTCTTTTGGGTACTTTAAGCATTTTGAAATTTATTGTGCTCTAATATAGGTTTTTGAGCACCTTTCAGTGCATTTAGCGTGGAGGCACAAGTATTTTGGAAACTTTGTGGGATTTTGGGTTCTTCTAGAGACATTTAAGGCACTTAACAGAAATTTGTGGCACTGAGAAATTCTTTTGAACCCCTTTGTAGGAATTGTGGCACTCATTCAGGTATTTTTAGGTCTTTGGAGGCACTTTGATAGAGGGCGAAGTTTGGAGGTTTTAGAGCCTATTTGGGTCACTGTTAGAGGTATTTCAGATACTTTGAAGTTATTTCGACTACTTTAGAACCATGGTATGCATCTTGAATGTCTTCTAAGGCGTTTTGAAAGTATTTTGAGCGATGAAACAGGTATTTTGGAACAAATATTGAGGTATTTTATGGACTTTGAATGCATTTGTACACTGTTACAAATTCTGTTTATACACGTTTTGCTATCAGACATTTTAAGGACTTTGAAGAGATTTTATTTTAGTTGTGTTGTAGTCATTTGGTGTATTATACAGTACTTTATCTCACTTTATATTAGTTTGTGGTATGTGGACAAATTGTATATTATATTTATAATCGTAAATATATGGTTATTTTCACTATATCCTGACATTTGGATGCCTATGGTTTGATCGCACGAAGTTTCATCATTTCTTGAATATATGACACCATGTAATGTGATTTTGCACAGTCACTCACAGATGTTCCAAACACAGGACAGTTCGATACCGTTTTACTGCATCTTCTCCTAGGCACTTTAAGTATCGATATTTATCTGTTCTTTGAAATTGCACTGCACATATAACACTTAACCAAGCATTTCTTTCCATGCTAATATACGAAAAAGTGGATGTTGGGTCCACCATCTCCACCACTACTTCTGTTACCACCATCACCCTCCATTTCTAACCATAATCACCATCATCGCATCAACCAAAATAACTACCATCGTCATGGCGCCGTCACATCACATTAACAACCACCATAACCATTACCACCTTACCGCCACATCGCTACAACCACCATAAGAACCACCACCATCACCACTAGCAAAATCACATTCACACAATCACCACTGTCAATATAAGAATCACCAATACCATAAAAAAACACTATTCGATGACTGCTATAACTTCAATAGTCACCATTATGACCACCCTCGTCACATCCACCACCAATAACCATTGCATACACCATCAATGCCAGTACCTCACGAGGTCGCGGGTTCAAACCCGCGGAGGTCGATGGATTTTTTTTGAGTAAAAATTATTAGCATGACTTCCTTCGGAAGGGAAGTGGCGGCGGTGGTCCCCGTTCTTCTATGGCACGTAAAAGAACCTCAAGCCTGATAAAGAGGCATCTGAGAAACATTTTCGGTCTTCACAGCCAATACAGAATAGCACGCTGAGAACCACAGTAGTTAAAGAGCGCCCATAAACAAATAACCGCCACCACCATAATGTTAATAATAAGAACCACCATTAGCACCGCCGCCATCACTTCCATTAACACAACAATTCCGCATTGTCATAATCCTGACCGCGCTCATCGCATCCACCATCGCTCCCAGCACCACTACCCATCTATTAAAGCAAACGTTAACCGTCAAATCCCTTAACAAATTGGGCGCTCATATGACTCAGAATAAACCTAATGTCAGTAATATTTACTATTTTACAGTAAATCGTTTTGTTTAAAACATGTTAATCACTTTTTGGTAATTTTCTACCCCTTTTTTAGGCATTAATGTGTTTTACGATAGTTGTAATTTCCATTTTGTACCTTTACTCTAATTTTGGAACCATAAGGTCATTTTCTTCCTTGTGTTTTATTAGAGTTTAATTCTATTTGTTTAGTGTTATTTTAGAGTTTTATTCAGGGTTAATATTAGCAAACGCTCCTATATTATGAAGCCTGGAGACTAGACTTATAATCTACTAATTGCCTACTTACACGTTTTCACAATGTGCTTTTCAAAATTAACAAATGTATTTCCTGTATTTTTGGGTTGGAATAGCGTAAATTACATACGAAGAATTATTCATACGTGATAATGTAAATGTTTTCTTGCTTTTAGATACTTTTAATAGAATCAAGCCCCGAATACATAAATGTAACTGTGATTATAAATAAAGAATTCCCGTATTTCATTACATTATCCATGGTTTTAATGATATATCACTTGATCGAGATAAAAGAAATTGATTCGTCTCTAATACCTAATCATTCACATAAAAAGGTGTGTTTTTTGTATACCACTAATTTTTAGCGACTCTACATGTATTAACCGCCTCATATGATTTCACGTCCAAAAGGAAACGAAATGTCTAGTTCTTTCCGACACGTCCAAACTCGTCTTATAACTCCCCCTATGTGACAATACAACTAGTATTGCAACTACTAGGACAGGAGCACCCACGAAAACCAACATCATTATCATGTGCTTCTTCATCACTACCGCCATCACTAGCACCATTATTTCCATTAACACCGTAACGCACATTGTCACTGTAATTACAGCCCTCATCGCATCCCCTTTAATACCACGACCACTACCATCACTTACCTTAACACTAAAAGTTCCCATTGTCACCTTCATAACCGCCGTCATCACTTCCACCAATACTACCTCGCCAACCACTCCATGTTTATCTTATTCCGTGAAAAGTAGTTTGTCGTGTTATACAACATTTAAGCTTATAGATTTTAACCTGAATATTTCTTCAATAAATATGTATTAGTAATTTAATGCACCTGTAGTAAACACTCTTATTCAACATTTCCTAGAGGTCTATAACACTCTTAGTTATACAGATATGAGAAAGTGACAATTTGAGAATCGATTCAGGACGTACTTTTTAAGGACATACAATGAAGGCTATACCTATACAGGGGTTTCTAAATTATACCGACAAACTTTGGGAGCAGTTAGTACACCTCTTTGATGATTTTTTGTTAAGGAACCTATGGGCTGCAACGCTTCTTTATTGCGGAAGATGGATCTTAGCTAAAGGGATTACAGGAACTCCTTTCAGTCCAACACCAAATCAATTTCTACTATCACTATCACAGTACCATGCAGTTTCGTTTTCAGCACGTTTGTTTACTTCGATTGGTGCGATCGCTCAAGATCGTCACGCCCCACCGCACTCGAAAGCAGCAAGGGTGGGTAAACTTCATTCCGTTGAGCTACAATTCAGTGCAGTTCAATGCGCCTTTGCATTCAGGCAGAACAGTGACATTTATGAACTACGGCGGACATGGAACGTTACACAGGCATGAACTGGTGGACATACATATAGCCATAGGTGCAGTATTTACATCTGATCGTATGACGCAGAGGCTTTGCGGCGATACATATCTAAACCATCAGCATCCTCATCATACGACATTTTCCAACATTTATCGCGGACTAAGCCAATGAGGGACACTGCAGCGACGAGAATATGATCAAGGATGGAGACATTCTGTAAGGACACCTGATGTCGCAGAAGTCGTTCTGCAGTAGGTGGAGGATAATCCTTCTGAGGGTTCTCCACATACCGCACATCACTTTCACATGAGCCTTGTGACGGTCTGGAGAATTCTTCAGGAAATGCTGCTGCGTCCTTATCGTCTTGAGAAAGTCTATGCTCTTACACCACGTAAGTATTCATACCGATTGGGCATTTGTAACTGGTATTTGAACCAAAAAGATTCCAAACAGGCTTTGATACCCTTGTGTTGCTCACCGATGAAGCACATGCTCACACTGAGAGAATCTTTAATTCCCACAATTCCCATGTAATATCTCTGGAAAATCACCATGCCACAACTGTGCGATTACATGAACTGCGCTTTGCTGTCAATATATAGGTAGGGATTGTGGATAACGTCCTTCTGAGACCACACATTTTGTCCCAACGGCTAAACCCCAACACTTACTTAATATTTCTACAAAACCTTCTGCCTGAGTTGCTGGATTCGCATCATCTGAATATCCGACGCAGCATGTGGTTTCAACATGACGGAGCACCACCTCCTTTTGGAACGCAAGTTCGTGACCATCTAACAGCAACATTCGGCGCTCTTGGATATGGCGTTTTGGGCCCACTGCCTGCAACGCTCATTTCACCTAACACCAGTGATTTCCTTTTTGGGGGCTACATGAAGGCAATGGCTTATGAAACTGACGTTGACTCTGAGAAAAAACTTGCAGCACGCATAGTCAGCGAAGCTTTAGAAATCAGGAAAACCCTTGGCATCTTTGGAAGGGTATGAGTTCTATACTAATGATGTAACAACGGAGTGAGTGGTTTTCTTTCCTTTTTCTCGTTCTTTCTTTCTGTTTGTTCATGTTTTGTTCGTGTTTGTCTATGCAGTTGGATTAAAAATCATGTGACACAGAACTACTTGTAATTTTAATATACCTACTTACTTCTATCCGTTCCTGTAATATTTTTCACTGAAATGAAGCGTAGCAACTCATAGGTTTCTTAACAGAATATGCTTCGGAGGTTATCTGACTGCTCCCACAGTTTGGCATCTAGTTTAGAAACAACCTGTAATTGGTGATCATGGCAGGAGGATATGTTTACCTTTTTGCAGGTCTACTTAAGCCAACCTGTTGAACAGCTCTCCAATTTAGAAATAAACATATCTCCTACCGCGTGATGTATCGTTAAAAAGCATGGATTTTCTGGTGAAATGCGAGAGTTTTAGACACATAGTTACCATTGCATTAATAAATTCTAAACCTGATCACCTAAAGGTATATAAAAGGAGATAACGCGTGGATAATTATTATAAATCATGCTTCTACTTAAGATTTCGAAATAAAAATATGCGTGTTAACGTGGCCAGTACAATAAGAAAACTTGGAAGGAGGCTAATAGTAGCTTATAAGAGCAGTGTCTAGCCTTCATAAAACGGTTGGTATGGGGGGCACTATTTATATTTTAGCCTTATAATTAAAACAAAGTAATTTCTGTTTGGAAACTGCTTTATTGTTTTTTCAATATATTCTCCTTTATGATCAGTATGCTTTTGCATCCGTTTGAACCATTTTTCAAAGCATTTATTCCAGTCATCTTGAGACACTTCCAAAACCTGGTTTTTGAAGGCATCAACAGCTTCTTCTGCCAACGAAAATCGTTGTCCACGCAATTTATTCTTGATATTCGGGAACAAAAAGAAGTCATTGGGTGCCAATACAGAACTGTATGGTGGATGACCCATCAATTCTATTTTTAAGCCTTCAAATACTCTGTTGTTAGACGAGATGTGTATGCGCTCGCATTGTATTGATGAAGAATGGTCCTAGGTTCTTATTGGTTTTCCTTACTTCACCGCTGACTTCCGGCAAACAAATGGTTATGTACCATTCGGAATTGACAGTTTTACGTTCCTCTAAAGGCACTGTTGCCACATGACCAGTTTTGCTGAAAAAGAAGGCGACCATTTGCTTCGAAGTGCTTAGAGTGCAAACAATTTTTGTTGGATTTGCTTCATCTTGAAACACCCATACAGTCGATTGCAGTGTACATTTCGGCTCATACGCATAGATCTATGATTCGTCACCTGTTAAAATCTTATATACGTCTTTTGAGGCACCGCCACTGTATTTCTTGAGCATGTTTGTACACCAATCGACACGAGCATCAAATTATGTGGGATCCAACGAAAGCAAACCTTTTTCACAGCTAAATAATCATGGAATATTTTATATACGCTGATAGAACTAATGCCTAGGGTTGCCTTAATCTTTCAATATGTCGCATGAGAATCTTTCATTATTAGTTTTTGCACTGCATCAATGTTTTCTGGCACAACAACTTATTTTGGACGACCTGCACAAACTTCATCATTGAGCGAACGGCGCCCACGATTAAATTCGTTATACCAGCGTTTTTCAGTGGCAAAGGATGGGTCTTCGTCACCAAATGTGGAAGTTAGTTGATCGATGCACTCTTTTCTTGATAATACACGTCGAAAGTCGTAATAAACCATTGCACGAACATTTTCACGATTTAATTCCATGTTTTTGTTGACACACAATTTTCAAGTAAGTGTAAACAAAACAAATGACGCTCTATTGACAAAATGTTTGAAGTAGATTATGGTCAAAAATGTCAAACATTCCATTGGAAACGTCAGAAGGCACCTACAACATTCAGGGTTGCCAGGGCTCAAAATTTAAATAGTGCCCTTCGTGTAGCAAATGAAAGACATGAACAAATCTCGAGATAACGGTACCGAATCCAATTACACCTGAATAAAATACAAAGAATTACTGTAAAAGTGAATAAAAATCACTTTGGCGATATTATTGTGGAGGTAAAAGTCATAATAAGGATACCAAAATAAAGATACCTTGAAACTATGACAAGATTTATAAAATGCCTGAAACAGCAGTAGAAAATGACTGAAAAGTGTGAAAATTGCCATAGTCAATTACTGCAAAGCAAAAAAGAATGACGTTGGGCATATTCTGTGGTGATGGCAGATGCAAGGGCCGTATTATATATGGATTGGTAGTTTTTTGATGAATGGGTGGCATTGGTGGTGGTACTGATGATGGCTGGTATGGTGGCGATCATGGTGACAATGCGGAGTTATAGTCTTGATGGCTGTAATAGTGGATGCGATGATGGCGACCATGATGGTGACAATGAGAATTATGGTTTTAATGGAAGAAATTTTGTGTAAATGATGGCTTTACTGTGATGGTGATGATGTTAGTGTATACGTGGTGATGGTGTATACTAGTGGTGGCAAAAACGGGACTCGCGAGGCACCACTCCTTTTCTAGCTGTCAACTCATTTACTTTCCCTACGCTGCTGAGTAGTGTAGTGCGTGTTGCATAATTGATGACTCGAGGGAGAAAGGCATTTTCGACACCGTTGGTGTATTGATAAGGGCGGACACAATGGTGACAATGGGGTTACGATATTCATTGAAATAACGGTGATGTTGAGCGTCCTTCTTATGGTGATGGAGGTGTTGTTGCTAATGCTGATGGTATTACTGGTAATAACAGTTGTGCTGGTGGTAGTTCTTATACTGATTGTGGTGGTGATGGCGGATTCTGTTT